>PVJS01008468.1:0-53020 GCA_004027185.1 Glis glis
ATCACCACCATCATCACCACCATCATCACCATCATCATCATCACCACCATCATCACCATTACCATCATCACCATCACCATCACCACCATCATCACCATCACCATCATCACCATCACCATCATCACCATCACCATCATCACCATCATCACCATCATCACCACCATCACCATCATCACCATCACCATCATCATCATCATCATCATCACCATCATCATCATCATCATCATCATCACCACCGTCACCATCACCACCACCACCACCATCATCATCACCATCATCATCATCATCATCATCATCATCATTTTTATTTGTGGTACTGGGGATTGAACCCAGGGGCATTCTATCTCTGGGCTATACCCCCAGTCCTATTTTATTATTTTGAAACAGGGTCTCTCTAGGTTAATGAGAGTCTCATTACTTGCTGAGGCTGTCCTCAAACCTGTGATCCTCCTGTCTCTGCTTCCCAAGCACTGGGATTACAGATGTGCACCACCATGCCTAGTTTAATTTAGCTGCTTTTAATGGAACCACTCTAGCCCGCTATTCACTCATAGAAACCAAGTTTTTTTTTTTTTCAGTATTAGGGATTAAACCCAGGGGCATTCTACCTCTAAGCTACGCCCCCCAACCTTTTTATTTTTTTATTCTGAAACAGGATCTCACTAGGTTGCTGAGAGTTTCGCTACTTGCTGAGGCTGTCCTTGAACTTGAGATCCTCCTGTCTCAGCCTCCCAAATACTGGGATTACAGGCGTGTGCCACCCTGCTTGGCTTTGAAAATTATATCCAATGTTGGTGATGTTTTATCCTTCTTCCTCTCCTTGATTTTCCCTTCTATTTTTACCCGGAGAGAATAAAACTCTCACTCAAACCTGGGTACATTTCACTGAAAAAGTTTGACAGCATTTATTTATTATAAAAGGTGACAGCATTTATTTGTCAGTAAGCTGGCAGCATGAAGTTAGGTAGAAATTTGGCAGTTCCTAATTACTCTCATCAACACTACGACTACGTTTTCTGACTTCTATTACTCACATATTTGGTGACTTATACTGGTTTGAAAAAAATAAGCCCAAAGTCTCAGTCTCTACTCAGTGTGTGCAGACACGGGCTCTGTCCCTGTCCAACTGAGACCATTATTTTCCATGCAAACCTCCTCCAACTGCAGAACAGCCACCCACAGCATGTTTTAACAGTCTCGCCGGCAGCCAAACTCCTTTCTTTTTTTGAGACCACACCACCCAGAACCCTCATCACCTCTCTATTCTCCACAATCAAGCGTGTTAGTAGAGTGCAAACACCATTTAGACTACAAAGTATGTGGATGGTACTTAACAACCTAAGCACAGGTCGCTTGCCTGTGATAATACAGGTGTGTGTGTGTGTGTGTATGTGTGTGTGTGTGTGTGTGTGTGTGTCCCTAAGCTGCAAAACCACTGTCATCCTTCATCCTGGCTGCAATAACAAGCACTTTGTATTACGACTTCTGGGAAAATAAAGGAAGGTTCTAGCACATCCTTTGCAATTCAGTAGTGCATGCTGCTTTGGAAATGGTCCTTCCAGAGCGCGCTCCCCCTCGTCTCCCCTCTCATCGCTATCTTGGTTCTCCTTGTCTTCTCTCTCAAATGCAAGGTCTTCCTGCTACCCGACTGTATCCTGCAGACTCAGGGCACACAGACCACTGCCCTTTTTACCAAATTGGCCACAGGAGCCTGCTTGGTTCACACCATACTTTATTGGTTGGGAAGTGACCTAAGAAATAATCAGAAGCAGATATGGTGGTGCAGGCCTGTAAACCCAGTACTTGGGAGGCTGAGACAGGAGGATCGCAGGTTCAAGGCCAGCCTCAGCAACTTAGTGAGACCCTGTTTCAAAATAAAAAATAAAAAGGGCTGGGGTGTAGCTCAGAGGTAGAATGCCCTTGGGTTCAATCCCCAGTGCTAAAGAAAAGAAAAAGAAAGGAGCAGAAAGCGCGGATTCTGAGAACCACAGCCGCCCACGCTGTGCTCCCGACACTGGTGGGAGACGCCGGGAAGAGGTGGCTCCTGGGAAGAGGAGAACAGAAGGGCTTGTGATGTGGACAAGCGTCCCCGCGACACCTGTCATCGCCCCACAGCAGCCAACACTGGCCACGTGGGCCCTGAGTCACTGTTGGCTCTGTAATGGTAATGATACTCGAACATTTCTTTAGATTTTGCTTTGGATTTCATTTATTAGCATAAAATGTGAATGTTTCAACCCAGAAAGAGAAAATGTGAAGGGCTGAACTGAGGGGACATTTCTTCTCAATAGGATGAAAGAAAATTGTAGATGGACAAAATGAAGACATACGGTGTCAAAACTCTTGAAGACGCGCGTATCCTCTGATGTTCTAACAGAAACGCTGGCACCACACTGTGATAAAGCCGAAGAGAAGTGGCACCGAAGGGCCCTCGGCAGCCCAGGGACAGGGCAGGGCAAGTGTGGTGGGCTGGCGGAGCCCAGCAGACAGAAGGAGCGCTGGGTGTGGCCCCGTGGGCAGCGTGTGGCTAGCATGTGCAAGCCCTGGGTTCCATCCCCAGCCCTGCAAAAAACAGACAAAAGTGAGAAGTCTGTGGAGAGTGTGGGGTGGCACAGGAGGGGCTCAGGCTGGACTCCCAGGAGGCCTGGCGGGCATCCGGAAGCTGTGAGATCCGGAAGTCTCACCGGGAGATGTAGACGTGGTGCCCCGGGGGAGAAAGTCCAAGGACCTGCCACTGGGAAACTGAAGGTCACAGCGCTTGAGCCTTCCTTCATCACCTAGCAAAATTCAGTCTCTACAATTCTCAGTCTTGCTTCCAGATCTCGGCCTGGACATCTGTACAGGCCAGCTATTATCACGCATGTCTTTGAAGGCAAAAGGAAGAAAGAAGAAAACGTAGAAGAAGCCAAGCATGGTGGTGCACGCCTGTAATCCCAGTACTCGGGAGGCTGAGACAGGAGGTTTGCAGGTTTGAGGCCGGCCTCAACAATTTAAAGAGACTCTCAGCCACTTAGCAAGACCCTGTTTCAAAATTTAAAAAATAAAATAAAATAGGGCTGGGGGCATAGCTCGAAAGTAGTACAACTCCATGCCCCTGGGTACAACCTACAGTCCAAACAAAACAAGAAAGAAAGAAAGAGAGAGAGAGAGAGAGAGAGAGAGAGAGAGAGAGAGAGAGAAAAGAAAGAAAAGAAAAGAAAAGAAAAGAAAAGAAAAGAAAAGAAAAGAAAGAAAAGAAAAGAAAAGAAAAGAAAAGCAAGCAAGCAGTTGCCACAGAAGATTGGCTGGCGAGGCAAGGCAGAGAGGTGAGTGCCAGGCCACCGTCGCCTACAATTCTAAGTGGCTGACTTAAGAGAGCTACCACCATGCCCTGTTCAAAGAAAGAGTGTGCCGCCAAGAGCGAGCTCATTACTGTGGATTCCTCTTCGGTACTGGGAGAATTCTAAGCACAACTGTTTTGTGCTTTAATTATCATAAACATCATAATTAACACTGAAAAAATCATAAGCCACAAAATGACAGCAGATTTCTAGTGTTTCTCTGCAAACACAATTAGGTTGAAAAAAAGCCTTCTCGCCTTCAAAGTGCTTTCCCTTCTTTTTATTACCCTGCTGACCTATAAGGTCTTGCGGTGTTTGACTCATGAAACAATGAGGCTTTGAAACTTCTCCACAGAGAAACAGAGAAGACACCATAAAAGAAACGCATTATTATGGGCTCCGACATCTGCGCTGAGGAAGAGAGAGCTCAAAAATAGTTGTGCTTCAGCTGGGACTAAGACAAGCTTGCCATCTGGGGACCCGAACAAAGACTCAGAACTTGGGCCTGTGCCCTCCGTGTCCCGAGCGCCCATCTCCTTAACCCTCAGAGTACCGGCTCCATGTGGGATCCTGGACTCCAGGCCCCTATGAAAACATGGCCTTACGCAAGTCTGTGATCCCAGTACTTTGGAGGCTGAGACAGGAGGATCATAGGTTCAAGGCCAGCCTCAGCAACTTAGTGAGACCCTCAGCAACTTAGCAAGACCCTGTTTCAAAATAAAACATAAAAAGGGCTGGGGATGTAACTCAGAGGTAGAATGCCTCTGGGTTCAATCCCTAGCACCTAAAAAATAATTTAAAAAAAAGAAAGGAAAAGAAAGCCAGGCTTTGTCCATTTCGCCTCCTTGCTGGAGACGGCCACAGCTAGAGAGGCATGCTCAGCCTAGGGACCTGCGCCCTGCAATCCTCAGGTCCCTGTCATTAGTAAATTGGGTAATTCTTATTTACCTCACTACAGTATTTAAAGAGGTAATCCCCTGTGAAATTATTCTCAGATGATGAAACTCAAATTATTTCCACCACCCATTAACTTCCAACTAAGAAAAAAAAAAGGTATAATGTGCAGTTTCATCTGACCGACTGGGTCTAGATGAAAAGAAAAATCTAGATTTAGACAGTGTTTCCTGCTACCTCCTATTTCAGCAGAATTATTACTGCTTAACTCACTGATAGTTTTATAATTAACAGGTATTAGAGGAAAAAGAAAAAAAAGCAACTCTGGGTTACATCAGAATGACTATACTTTTCTTGAGACCTGAAACAAGAACCGATTCAGAAATTCAACCCATCTTTTCTTGCCTCTTTTGGAATTATTAGAATATTCGTTTGGTACATGAAGAGAGAGACATACACAGAAAATTAAATCATGTGTCTCAAAGTTACGTGTGAGGACCAGGACTCAAAATCAAGGCTTATTCACAGTGAAAAGTAATTAAAGGAGCAGATCCACGAAAGATATCAAACTGATAATGGTGTGCGTTAGTCTTGGGATAATCAACTGAGGTCATTATGTGAAACTACTAAGTTCAGTGTGAATTAGTATTAGAGAGAACTTCCTCTGATTTTACTTTCAGACCTCTATCTGTGTCCCCAGGGCTTAAAAGAATAGAAAACATTTATGATGATGTACAATCCTTATGGTACGATGTGAAATCTTGTTAACCTCTTCCAAGTGGGTCTAGGGGGGAAAAACACATGCTATTCTTCTGTGATTTTTACTGATATCACAGGAAGTTAAAAAAGTCATTCCTCGAGATTCTGGGGGGATGGGAACTAGGACCCCTCCCCCACCCCTTGCATATAACCTGCACATATCGTCTAGTCTACTTAGATGGGCTCTAGATGACACAGAATGCGTCACACGCTGTGAATTCTGTTGTCTAGGGAACAATGACAAGGAATACGCTGATGTGTGTTCAGCGTGGACACATCTCTTTTTCCAATATTTTCCACTCATGTTTGGTTGGATCAGCAGATACGGAGCCTGCAGATACGGAGGACCCACTGTGTAACTAATATTATTAAGTTATTAAAATGTAGCTAGTAATTAAGTCAATCAAATGAAATTTAAGTTAAACGAATTAAAAATGCAATCATTAAAAGAATTAAGCTAATCATCAGCTCTCGGGAAAGGGGCAGAAAGCCTGTTCCTCCAATGCACACTTCACTGTGCCCTGCTGAAAACCTCCTACTGAACTGGAAGGCTGAGCTCCGGCCAAGTTGCTTCTCAAAGGCGGCTGATCCTGCAGTGCGCTTCCCTGACCTGCACCTTCCTGCCCTCCTCCTCTCCTGCGTTCCCCTCCAAGGGCGGCCTTCTGCAGGAAGGGCTGGGGGTGGAGCTCGGAGGTAGAATGGCCCTGGGTTCCATCCCTAGTACCACACACACACAAAAAGAAAATGGCTATATGAATCATAACACAGATAAACTCTAGTGAATATGCAAAATAATTTCTCTGAGATGGTCAAAATAAAGTAGTTAAAATAATGTTTTAAAGACTTGAAGTGGGGCCAGGCGTGGTGGCGCACGCTTGTAATCCCAGTACTTTGGGAGGCGGAGACCGGAGGATCTGGGTTCGTGGCCAGCCTCAGCTCTCGCTCTCTCTCTCCCTGTCTCCTCTCTCTCTCTCTCTCTCTCTCTCTCTCTCTCTCTCTCTCTACTTAGTGAGGCCCTCTGCAACTTCGTGAGACCCGGTTTCAAAATAAAGCATAAAGAATAGGGCCGGGGGCGTAGTGCGGAGGTAGAATGCCCCTGTGTTCAATCCCCGGTACCGCAAAAAAAAAAGACTTGAAGTGGGATGCTATCTTTAAAAAATGAATTCCTATTTGAAATTCGACTTCAAGCTTCTGTTTTTTTTTTAACTTTCTAATAATTTTTTCAACCTCCAAACTATTTTATCTTATTTTTTCAAGTACAATGACTTGATTTCATTTATAGTTCCAATTTTATTCTTCCTTTGGTACTAGGGGTTGAACTCATGGGCATTCTACCTCCAAGATATACCCCCCAGCCCTTTTATTTTTTATTTTGAAACAGGGTATAAGCTTCTGAAGCTGGTCTCAGATCTGTGATCCTCCCGTCTCAGCCTCCCAAATAATAGGATTACAGATCTATGCCACCATGCCCGGGCCATTTGTGTGTGTGTGTGTGTGTGTGTGTGTGTGAGTGTGTGTGTGTGTGTGTGTGTGTGGTACTGGGGATTGAACCCAGGGAGCCAGGGGCATTCTACCTCCTAGCTACACCTCCAGCCCTATTTTATTTTTTACTTTGAAACAGTGTCTCACTAAGTTGCTGAGGGGCTCATCAAGTTGTTGAGGCTGGCTTCCAACCTGCAATTCTCCTGTCTCAGCCTCCCGTGTACTGGGATTATAGGCGTGTTGCACCCCGGCTTTTTCTTAACTTTTAAATTATAGTGTTTGAAAAAAATTGCATTTGTATTAACACATGCATATTTCCCTCTCTGCCATCATTTCCTACATAATACAGTATGACAACTACTTCCATTGCATTAGGTATTCTAAGTCAACTAGAGATGGCAGAAGGTGTGCAGGAGGGTGCGAGCAGGTTCTATGCAAATGCTACATCATTTTATACAAGATCCTTGAGCATCTGTGGAGTTTGAAGTCCTGGGGCTGGGGAGTGTGGCCTGGAGCCGTTCCCCTGCAGACACCACGAGATTGCTGTACGTTTCCTTTCCTTTCTATTTTTGTGGTGCTGGGGATGGAACCGAGGGCCTTGCAAGAGCTGAGAACACCCTCAAACCTGCGATCCTCCTGTCTCAGCCTCCCAAGTACTAGGATTACAGGAGTGCACCACCACACCTGGCCCTCTTTTCCTTTCTTAAATGATGTCTCTCAAGTTAGTCCCCCTTTCTTAGGGGGCAGAAGTGGCCAGATACCAAAGTTTAAAGACAAAGGGATCCCAGTCAGTAGTAAGACCACGTGACCTCTTCCCCTCCAGAATGTGGCTCCACAGGGGACAAAAAGCTGCCCCACCCGCAGGCACTCACCGCCTTGTCAAAGGACCGCCTCTGAGCTTACCTCCGAGAGCTGGCCCCCACGGCCTTCCTCCACACGCGTACATTTATTTATTTTTAGCATTTACTGGGTACACACATAAATCACTGATCCATTTGTGAAAGTCTACAACTTAGTGGAACAAGCCTGCCGGATTTTATACTTTTTTTTTAGATAAACTGTATTTAATCTAAAATTCATGTAATTTAGCGATGCCCTTTCTTCGTGAGTAAATATTTAAACCAGCTCGCTGGCTTTACATGACTGAAAGAGACTGGAGATAAAAGTCAAGGAATTTAGATTCACTGGGGACCGGGCAACCAGCAACCACTACGGTTCTCAGAGCCGTGGGCCTCCCGCGCGTCAGGCTAGCGGGCCCTCCGCAGGGCTCCGGACTCAAGAGGTGTTGTGAAGTGAGTCACTGCCTTTACTTCTCTTTCTTTCTGCTGGTAACACAAAGTTAATGACTTACAAATATTTGGCAATTTTATACTGGGAGAAAGAAATGAATGTAGAGCATATGAGTTTAAGAAAAAAAATATATGTTTTTCTTGGGACAGGGGATTGAACCCAGGGGTGTTCTACCCTCTGAGCTACACCCTGAGCCCTTTTTTATTTTGAAAAAGGGTCTCACTAAATTGGCCTAGAATCTGTGATCCTCCTGTCTCAGCCTCCCAAGCACTGGGCTTACAGGTGTGTGTCAACACGCCTGGCTGAATTTAGAAACTTCTAAAATAATTTTCTAGTCGACATGGTGGTGCATGCTTGTTATCCCAGCTATGTAGGAAGCTGAGGCAGGGGAATCCAAAGTTGGAGGCCAGCCTCAGCAACTTAGCTAGACCCTGTCTCAAAATAAAAAATAAAAAGGATGGGAATGTGTGGCTCAGTGGGAGAGCGCCCCTGGGTTCAACACCCAGTACTGCAAAAAAGAAAAAAGATCTGATTTCTGTAACTTAATGAATCTGAAGCTAAGGAAAGACATTTGGAAGATTCATGAATAATCATACAAAGGAATCTCATGGAGGAAGCAGCGTCTCTCCACAGAGGCCGGCGCCCCCTCTGCGGCAGCCGCCTTCAACGCCGCGGCAGGAGGGAAGTGTGCGTAACAGATTTCCAGAAAACAACATTCGACCACGATAAGCAAATGAGCTTAAAAAAAAGCTTAATAGTTTTTTATGGCAATCATCCCAGAATGATTTACGATTTTCTCTCTCTTTCTTTTCTTCTTTTTCTCTCTTTCTCTTTCTCTCTTTCTCTCCTTCCTTCCTTCCTTCCTTCCTTCCTTCCTTCCTTCCTTCCTTTTGGCCCTGGGGACTGAACCCATAGACTTTCTACCTCTGAGATACACTCCAGTCCTAGTTTGTTTGTTTGTTTATGATACTGGGGGTTGAACCCTGGGGCATTCTGTCTCTGAGCTATACCCCCAACCCTATTTTATTTTTTATTTCGAAACAGGGTCTCATCGAGTTGCAGAGGACCTCACTAAATTGCAGAGGCTGGCCTCAAACCTGTAATCCTCCTATCTTAGCCTCCCGAGTACTAGGATTACACACATGTACCACCATGCCCAGCTTGCAATGGCTTTCTTAAAAGACTTCAGCTGGGGGACAGCTCAGTGGTACAACACTTGCCTAGGATGCCCAGCTCCAGCAAAAAATAAATAAATGAAAAGCTTCCACAAACATAATTTGATCATCCTCCCCACCCTTTTTGGGGGGTCCAGAATAAAAATGAGAACAGCGATTATCCTACTGAGTGGCACTAGAGAAAGCCTCGGGGGCGGGTCATCAGGACGAGTCGCTGTGTTCTACACTGCATGGCATAGCTGCCCGCTCACTGCCCTTCCTGTGGAGTTCAGCACTCTCCTCCTTAGACTCTCCCGTCAGGATTCCTCCTCCATGCTGCTGGTGTATCCAGAGCTAAGCAGGCTGCCTGGGGAGTGCTTAAAGGTGTCCTGTCTCCACAGAGACCTGTCTTGCTGGGACCCCCCAGGGCCCTGGTGGAGTTCTGAGTGTCAGCTGGGTGACTGGGTTTCTGCATAAGCAACCTTTCCTGCTATTGCAGATTCTTTTTCAACAAAACAATAAAATCACATAATGCTGACAAAAAGAAAGAGGAGTACTAGAGAAGTGAGGAATTACAGAAAACAGGAGGAAAGGCAGAGGAACAATCACTCCTCAGACCAACCCAGGAATGGGAGGATACTAAAGGACTCCCTGCTTGAAATGCCAGAGGGCCATCCCAGGACTTGGGAGGCTGACACAGGAGGATCTCAGGTTCAAGGTCAGCCTCAGCAACTTAGGGAGACCCTGTTTCAAAATAAAACATAAAACAGGGCTGGGTGTGTAGCTCAGAGGTAGGATGACCCTGGGTTCAATCCCCAGTACCACAAATAAATAAATAAATAAATAAATAGCGCTGCGTGGTGGCAGGTTGGAGGCCAGCCTCAGCAATCTAGCTAGACCTTGTTTCAGAATTAAAGTAAATAAATATAAATAAGTAAATACAGTGTCAGAGGGCGGAGCTGCTCTGCAGTCTGCTCCCACAAACGAGGCTGTTGTGTCTGTGGCTGAGCGCTCTTTCATCTCACCGTCTCCATCTTCTCTACCCTGAAGGTTCTGTTCAGCAGGAAAGAGGGATATTTTTAGACTTCTTGGTAAGAGTCTCCCCTTTGCTTCCGCAGTAGACATGTGTCTGCCTGTGCAGCCGCGCTCACTCATCTGTGAAAGAGTCCCCACCAGCGATCCCCTGGCTGGACACCCAGAGTCTCGGTCTGAGGACCACAGACTACTTCAAAACCCTCAGTACACAGAGCTCGCCATCAGTACATGTTGGCTTTGTGGAACTATAATGTGGAGGCTCCAGGAAACATTCTGGAAAAAACAGGCCATTAAGTACTAGCAAGCTCATTGGAAAAACTGCTGCAGAAACAAAAAAGCCATATGCACACGTAATAAAAACCCCAGGCCGCTTCCAGCGAGTGTAAAACACTTGTGGATCAGATCTGTTTCTTCTGCGTTCCACTGGATCGTTGTCTTCTCTGGTCAGACTCAGCAAGGGTTCAAGTCCCCAAGGACAATGAGTACTGGGTGCAGGGAGCACCAGGATCTGGCTTCTGAACCTCAGGGTCAGCTGGCTGAAGCGCTCAGGAAAAGCCCAAGCCGACCTGGAAGTCCCCACCAGGAGCCTGCTGCTTCTCCCATGCCTCTCCCTCCCGCCCCCTGCTTTATTTCTTCATTTTATTTTATTTTTTTGTGGTACGAGGGATGGAACCCAGGGGCATTCTACCTCCGAGCTACACCCCCATCCCTATTTTATTTTTATTTTGAAACAGGGTCTCCCTCAGTTTTGAAACAGGCCCTCCCTAAGTGAGGAGGGCCTCACTAAGTAGCTGAGGCTGGCCGCGAACCTGCGATCCTCCTGTCTCAGCCTCCCAAGTCTGGGGATTACAGGTGTGCGCCACCACGCCCAGCTGTTTTTGTTTTCTTTAAGAGGGGAGTTTGCCAGGCACTCTCACTATCAAACAACTGACCACTGAATGTCAAGAGATAAAAACAGCAGTGTCTTTGGGCCCGCACACACAGACTCGTGGGTGTCGATCTATGAGTCGATCTATGAGTGACTGTAAGGCGTCTTTCACCTGCACAGGTGAGTAGCGGTGTGTGCGAGGGAGATGGCCTTAGAAGTCCAAACGAGCCCAAATACCCCTGTGACACGCTACTCAATGAAGCCTGTGACGTCATACTTATGAACAGTATGTGAGGAAGTTATATCAGAAGTGGAGAAAGGTTGGAACCCGGGCTTCATCCATGCTATGCACCTGCTCTACTCCTGAACTGCCCCTCCCCCAGTCCTTACATCTACTTTCAAAAAATCAGTATAGATATAAAAAAGAGTGGGAAAAATATCAAAATAGATAGAATAAAGAGTGGGGGAAAACTCAAGATGTTGAATTTTGTTTGCTATATTTTGTAATGCTGGAATGTTTTGCTTAGGGGACGAGTGGTGGTTCCCTATTCTTTTTCCTATTAAACTTTAATAATGCGATCTGTTACTTATTGGTACAAGGACCTGTTTTCTGAGCACGGGCAGTGTAAAATTCCTGCCCCTGCTTTTCTTTCTCCCAAGCAGCGATTTATCTGATGGCTATCTCTTTGGATCACGTGGCTTGTTTTTCAAAGTCCCAGGAACAAAGCAAACATGGAGGTTAAACACACTTCCACCGCATGTGCGCTGGTGCACACCCCTCTAAAGCTTCAAAAGCATTCCTTCCAGCCACAGGATTTGCTGGAACGGAGTGAACATCGCTCAGAGGCGGAAAACCTGCATTTATCAGACCCAAGGCAGCGTATAGGTCTAAGATTTCTTCTGTGTTTTTCTCTATTTCTCCTGAATATTCTAATTGAGCAGACGGTTATTAGGAATAGGAGATCCCATCAGAGAAAAGCCTGCAGCTACTGTTTCTATAGAAAGTGCCCCTTTTATTGATCTGCAATTTACAGTAATGTCTCTAATGTGCTGGTGCTCAGTGCCCAACCAGCCATTATCACCGATCAGCTGTCAGGGGCCTGACGCAGGGGTCGGGGGACTAACTGGGTATCATCACAAACCCACCAGAGTTTGGGGGGTGGGACTTAGTGCTCATCTGGTGGGTCCTAGAGATTGGAGTTTCAGGAACAGGATAGACAGGAAAGAGACCAGTGGAAGTTGGATCTCCCCAGGCTGAGAGTATGGCCATGGGGGCTTATCAAACTCCAGACTCTACAGGGGCCACTTTCTTCTTTTCTTTCTCTATCTTTTCTCTTGTCTTCTTTTCTTTTTTTCCCCCCTTGGTACTAGGGATTGAACCCAGAGGCATTCTACCTCCAAGCTACACTCCCAGCCCTTTTTTATTGTGAAGCAGGGCCTCACTAAGTTGCCGAGGCTGGCCGCGAACCTGCGATCCTCCTGTCTCAACCTCCTAAGTACTGAGGTCACAGGTGTATGCCACTGGATCAATTACATATTTTATCTGCAGAGAGCTTATTTATTCTCCGAGGGCTGATTCTCCTCGTTTCGTCCTGAGTGGCGCTCACCCACGCCATGCCTGCTTCTCTGCTGTGTTTTGAACCCCTGCCTCTGCTGAATACCACAGCTCCTGGATGGTCACCTGTTCCTTCTCAGGACAGCGGCTCCCCCAAAACATAGGGACAGAAGAGCCACTCATCCCTCCGCCGCCCACACGGCTCTCTGCACACATCACCACGTTCTGTCTTTACAGGCGAACCTCTGGCCCACCTGTCTAGCGCAGCCATCTCCACTCCTTCCCCATCCGTCCTCACCGTGCTGTGTGGCTCCCGATGGAGTCACCAAGACCTCCAGGGTGCCCAGTCCAAAGGCCATGGCTGCGGTCAACTGACCTGACCCGCAAGTGACACCAAAGGCGCAGGTCACGTGTCGCTCCTACTTTGGGCCTCTGTGTTGTCTCCCACTCAGGTTTACTGTCCTCTGGCTAATCCCTCAGGTCTCGACTGAAAAGCCAGTGCTTAGGAAAGCCGCCCTGATGCCCCCACACCACCGCTCTGCGTGCATTCCTGGAGCACCGCGGATCCTGCCAGACAGAGGGCTGACCCTTGCCGCATCTGCATGTGCGTGTGGGGTATGTGGAGACTCCCCACTAGACCGCAAGCTCCACAGAGAGAAGGGCTCGCTATTTGCTCTCCGTGAGTGTCCGGCAGCCACGCCCTGCTCAAGGTAGACGTGTCTGAGAACCTCATCAGCAGGCGATCCTGCCACTGTGCGAACACCGCAGCGCGTGGTACACAAGCCTGCAGCCTTCTGCACACCTGGGCTATATGGTATGTGACTACTGAATACCATAGCCACTGTGACACAATAGTAAGTATTTGTGCATCTAAACATCTCTAAACACAGAAAAGGTACAACAAAAATACTAGGCGACAGGAATGTCTCAGCCCTGTTGCAACCCTATGGGACCACTGTCATAACGAGGTCCGTCATTGAGTGAAATGTCCCTGTGCAGTGCATGACTGCTTCAACAGGTCCACGGGAAAGGCCCTGACTTGCAGGACGATGCTATTTAATGAGACCAATCCGATTGTCACCTGGAGGAGCAGGAGCAGGGAGGTGTGGAGCCAAGGGGACATGAGAGAGAACGAGAAGACACACAGCCAGGCTCACTGCGGTCTAAGAGGAGCTAGACCCGCAGCTCCAAGGCTGCAGGGACCCCAGTGAGGGCTACTCCCGGCTGCCATGAGGTCCCAGCCTCCCCCACTCCCCGCGGGTCCCCGAAACAGACCCCAGGACCGGAGAATACGTGAGAGTCGCCCCGTCCCCTTCCGAGAGCCAAGAGTCTCCACGGGATGGAAACTCCTTGGGGAAGCGCTAGGCAGCAGCTCTTGGTGGATGAGTACATGGAATGAAAGCAGGCGCCTGGCAGAGCTTCCCCCAAAGACTTCAGGATGCGTTCTGAGATGAGTTGCGTTCTGGAATTCTCCCAAGAACGGAGCCGAAGGCAGGAAGATTTCTCTTACAGAGATAAGTAGTGGCGCCCAAAGACCGCCGGGCTGTCTTGCTTATGATCTGAGAGCTGTGCACATCGCACTTTTACTCTAACAAAGAATGTATTGTTCTTTGCTTTCTAAAAAGTTTCACACATGAAGAGATCTATCTAACAATGCAAATATATATTATACACATATGTTAAACTCATTTTCTTTTCAAAAGCACACCTTATTAAGGGCTTCAGGAGACATGAAAAGATACATTTGACTTACATTCAAAGGCGAGTTTGTGATGTCTGAACTTAGACAGAACCCTGCAGGCAAAACATTCCAAACCTTCAAACTTTTGACTAGATTATATTCAATCTAAACCCAATAACTTAAAGGGGGAAAAAGAAACCTTGACCTTGATACTTTCGAACTCTAAACTGGGAAATACTGATTATTCTTAGTCTTCTTCTTATTATTTACAGATCTCTGCATGATGGTTTAGGATGGACTTTCTTTCTCAACAAAAGGATGGCTGAGCTGACCCACTGGCAAGGCCAGTTGCTGCATGTTAATTGGCAAAAGGACATGTCTTTTTTTTTTGGTACTGGGGACTGAACCCAGGGGAGCTCTACCTCTAAGCTATATCCCAGTCCTTTTTATTTTTTTATTTTGAAACAGCATTTCACTAAGTTGCTTAGGTCTTCCTAATTAGCTTCCTAATTTGCTTAGGTCTTCCTAAATTGCTGAGGCTGTCCTCCAGTCTGAGATCCTCCTGCCTCAGCCTCCCAAGTACTGGGGTTGCAGGTGTGCACCACTGTGCCTGGCTCAGAACATGTCCTATTAGGTTGTGCAGCTGCATAAAGAGGATGTCTCGGTCTCTCTCATATGGTAGATTGTTGGAGGTTTCGGTAATTGATGAACATTAAAGCAAACAACATAGAAAAAGTGGACATGCAGGACAGATGAGGTAGTTTGGTTTTTTGTAAGGAGTTGATAGGATATGGGGGAGAGAGCACAATATTGGATTTTAAGCCGAAATGGATTTAAATACTGTGCCATTTAACAGTCAAAAATGGAAAGTGATTAACATCTCTGGCTTAGTGTTCTCATTGAAAAATCTGGGCTGATGACAGGATTATTGAGAAAAGTAAGTAAGACAAATGAGTAAAAGCATTTGTGCTGTGACTGATACATAACGTGTTCAGTACTGCATTTGTTAATTGCAAGGAACTACTTGGCGAATGTTTGCATATTATAAAAATGAGGATCAATACACATGGTTTATTTATTTATTTTTGGTACTAGGGATTGAATCCAGGGGCATTCTACCTCCGAGCCACACCCCCCCCCAGCACTTATTATTTTTTTATTTTTTCATTTTGAAACAGTCTCACTAAATTGCTGAGGGTCTTGTTAAGTTACTGAGGCTGACTTTGAACCTGGGAGCCTCCTGACTCAGCCTCCCAAGTACTGGGATTATAGGTTGAGCCACCACACCTGGCTCAACACATATTTATAATTTCTATAAAAGTTAGTCTTCCGTTTTTTTTTTCTTTTCTATCACTTCAAATATGGAGTAGAAAGTAATATATTCTGGTAAAGGACATGATAATATGGGCCCATGGTATTCTCAGAAAGAGAAACGGTATTGTGCCCTTATCCAATGATGCAATAACTTTCGATGTGTTGGACAGGACTTTTGCTATAGAAAGAAGCACGAGGACAGATCCCATGTGTCAGGAATTACATTAAAACAATGCTCAGCCGAGCATGGTGGCGATGCCTATAATCTCAGTACTTGAGGGGCTGAGACAGGAGGATCACAGGTTGGAGGACAGCCTCAGCAACTTAGCAAGATTCTGTTTTAGCAACTTAGCAAGATCCTGTTTCAAAATAAAAATAAAAAGGGCTGGGGATGTAGTTCAGAGGTAGAATGCCCCTGGGTTCAATCCCCAGTAACACACACACACACACACACACACACACACACACACACACACGCACACATGAGTGACCACTCTTCCCATCCAAAAGCAATGCTGTTGATAACTTGTAACATATCTTTTATATCTAAAGAAAATATATGGTCAAAAGATTAATGTTAACACGGAGACAGAGGTGCACTGTCTCGTTTGTGGGAGTCCACTCTTTGCATGTATCTGTTAAGTGAGTAGTTCGATGGAATGGGTGGTGTGAGCTGGGATCCCACCCGAGCGCATGAATGCGGGCAGGGGAGTCAGGAGGGAGGCTCCCCTGGAGAGGCAGACGCCACCACGCCATCGTGTCTGGGGACTAAGGAAGGAGAAGCCTGGAATTCAGGGCCACAGCACCAAGGCCTCTCGCGTCAGGGTCTGGCCTTGCCTGGTCATGTTACGAGAGACAAGACTCGAGCACAAAGGCAGCAACGCATCCGTGTCTCATCCGAGACTCAACGCCAGGGACATGGTCTGCAGAGCGGAGCACAGCAAGGGGGGGCTTGGTGGGAGAGGCTCGCTGCGCCCAGGAGGCTTCGCTCCCTTCACCAACCCAAGAGAGGCTTACAAAATACACGCTCTACACAGGGCCCGTGGCCTCTGCTCACTCACAGTGCGGTTCGTAGGGAGGAGGTGGGTCTCCACAAGGCACACACTCCATGTCTTGAAAGCCGACAAGTTTAGTCTTCCTATAGAACCTAGAGGACAAAGGAAAGGCACTCTTGTTAGCTGTGTCGTCTGGGCCCGTGTGTGCAGCAAACAAGCCGTACGTCATGAGTTACCCACCGTCTCCATGATCAGTTCTGTGGTTTAGAAAAACAGGCATACCAAGGCTTAAATACAACAACATCTTAATAGTGTGGTGGTGCACGCCTGCAATCCCAGTAGTTGGGAGGCTGAGACAAGAGGATCGCAGGTTCGCGGCCAGCCTCAGTGACTTAGGTATTCCACAACTTGGTGAGACCCTTTTTCAAAATAAAAAATAAAATAGGGCCAGGGGTGTAGCTCAGAGGTAAAATGCCCGTGGGTTCAATTCCCAGCATCACCAGTAATAATAATAATAATAATAATAATAATGATAATGATAGCAGCATCTTAGAGAGGCACATCCCAGAGAGCCTTTCTGGGCAGGCAGCCAGCACTTCAGAACTATCAAGTCCAAGTCAGGTGCAGTGGCATATGTCTGTAATCCCAGTACTTTCTCATCAGGGTCTGGCAAGAATTCGTTGTGGAATTTACAAAGTAAAAATAAAAAAGAACAAACTTGAAGGATTCGTATTGCCTGCTTTTTAAATCACATTTCAAAGCTACAATAATCAAAGCAGTGTGGCACTGGAATAAAGACAGATAGACAGACTGACGGAATAAAAGAGAGCCCAGGAGAACCCCTTGCTTTTGTGGAAAGTGACTTTTGACAAGGAGGCCAAGGCCATTCTGTGGGGACTTGGCAGTCTCGTCAAGAGATGGTGTTAGGAAGATGGGTACCCACACGTGAAGGAATGAGTCTGGACTCTGATCTTACACCATATACAAAAGTGAACTTGAGAGGACTAAAGATCTAAAACTAAAAGGTTCTGAGAAGAAGATGGAGAAAGCATCATGCCATTGGATGTGGTGGTGACTTGGGGGATGTGTCACTGAAAGCACAGGGAACAAGAGCAGAAGTTGACAAATGAGACTTCATCAAACATAAAACCTTTTTTCAATCAAAGGATCTATCAACAAAGTGAAAAGGCAACCTATGGAATGGGAGAAAATAGATGCAAATCATATGTCTGATAAGGGGTAATATGCAAAATATATAAAGAACTCTTATGAATCAACAACAACAATAATCGAATAACCTGATTTGCAAAAGGCTGGAAGGGACATGGGCAACTCCATTTCCAATCCAAGTCATACAGGACACACATTTTTAATAATAAAATAAAAGGGAACAGAGACATTACACAAGGTGTCTGGTTAAACTGGTTTCTAAAGTTCAAAGTTAAATTTTATTCCTGGCTTTCAAACGCTAATACAAAATAACAAAAGAAAGCCATGTTGCATTTAATCTGTTGGATAAAAGGCAGCATATAAATACATTTCAGAGACTAAAATTTTTCCCTGACAGTGAGTGTGAAGAGAAAATTTTAATTGATTCATATCCAGAAAAAAAAAAACACTGGATAACCTAATGAATACTGTTTGAAAAGTGCTTTAAAAACAAACAAGTTGGGTATGGTGGCGCCTGCCTGTAATCCCAGTACTTGGGAGGCTGAGATAGGAGGATTGCAGGTTCAAGGCCGGCCTCAGCAATTTAGTGAGACCCTCAGCAACTTAGCGAGATCCTATTCCAAAATAATAAAATAGGGTTGGGGGTGTAGCTCAGAGGTAGAATGTCCCCGGGTTTAATCCCTAGAACCAAAAAATAAAGTAATAAAAACAAAAGGCCAATCTGCTTTAGACCATCAGTTCCTCAATGAATGAAAACGTTTCTGCAGGGGGATGATGTATCACAGTCCAGCTCTGGTGTGGGAAAGACCTGGGTTAACGCAGTATCAGATGCTGGTGACTGTGACAACAGGGTCGCCTGCAGTCCATCCCCTCTGCTCTCCACAGCAGTGCTCCCTCATCTGAAACTGAACCATGCTAACGACAACACAAGTGGCCAGGGAAAGTGCCCGGACGCAGACAGTGTCATGGTCACCGGAGAGCGCGCTGGGTGCACCAGGGCGAGCCGGGCAGGAGGGTGCAGAATGCCCAGGAGTCTCTCAGGAGTGGATGGGGTGGGGGTGAAGTGGCTCTCACATTCCGTGAGGCCTCCCAGCGACACTCCAGCGAGTGTACCTCGTGAACCAGGGGCTCGGCAGGCAGGCGGATCCGGCCCCTCCACTTACAAACCAGGATCGCAGTTTTGAGGCCAGCCTCAGCAACTTAGCAAGGCCCTCAGCAACTTGGTGAGACTCTGTTTCAAAATAAAAAATAAAACTGGGAGTATAGCTCAAAGGTAGAATGCCCCTGGGTTCAATCCCCAATACCACCACCAAAAAAAGAAAGAATTAAGGAAAAAAAAAAGAATGAACCAACCCTGTGGGAACTGGAGTCCTGGGCTCCAGGGACAGAGAAGGGTCGGGCGAGAGGAGCCCACTTGGTGGGAGGGAGGCCGCTCTCCCACGCCGTGGGCGCTCTGTAAAGACCCAGGAGGTGTCCTGCGTCTTCAGCCCCCTCCCTGGGCGTTGCCCACCCCCGCCTGCACGGTCCCGGGCCCTCCTCTTGCCTGTCTTCCAGAGAGCAGACACATATGGAAGTGCTGTCATCGAGAATTACCAAGACGACTGCCGGGCGTGGTGGCGCACACTTGTAATCCCAGTACTTGGGAGGCTGAGACCGGAGGATCTGAGTTCGGGCCAGCCTCAGCTACTTAGTGAGGCCCTCCACAACTTAGTGAGACCCTGCTTCAAAATAAAGAATAAAAAATAGGGCCAGGGGCGTAGCGCGGAGGTAGAACGCCCCTGGGTTCAATCCCCAGGACCACAAAAAAAAAAAAAAGAGAATTACGAAGATGAACCACAGAGAGTGCTAGATGCTCGGGTTCTAGTTCTCCAGCTGGTTCGCACAAGATCAAAACTTTGGGTAATGCTAGCAGTAGTCATCATTCTAGGGCTGACATGATAGGCCACCGCTTTCTTTAATGATAGATTTATTGAGATTTAATTCTCATGCCCAAAGTTTTCTCTCTCTCCCGTTGGCTTCAACAGAAGCCTCACCAGGACATCTGGTAGAAGGAAGCCACCCGTTTGTGGAGTCTCTTCTCTTTCTCTTCCTCTTTCCCCGTTCTTTTTCTTTGCAGTCCTGCATTTGAGCCCAGGAGCACTCTACCACACAGCTAAATTCCCAACCCTTTTTATTTTTCATTTGAGACAGGGTTTCGCTAAGTTGCCCAGGCTGGCCTCAAACCTGCGGTCCTCCTACCTCAGCCTCCCAAGTGCCTAGGATTGCAGGGTGTGCCACTGTGCCCAGCAAAGTAGGTTCAATTAAAAAAATATATATATTTTTTTGGTGTGTGTGTGTGTGTGGTGCTGGGGATTGAACTCATTCTACCTCTCAGCTACACCCCCAGCCCTATTTTATTTTTTATTTTGTAAGTTGCTGCAGGCCTCACTAAGTCATTGAGGTTGACCTTGAATCTTCGATCCTCCTGTCTCAGCCTACCAAGTACTGGGATTAAAGGTGTGTGCCACCACGCCCGGCTTAAATCTCTTCTCTTCTCTCTTCTCTTCTCTTCTCTTCTCTTCTCTTCTCTTCTCTTCTCTTCTTTCTCCCTCTCCCTCTCCTTCTCCCTCTCCCTCTCTGTGTATATGTGGTTCTGGGGATTGAATGTGGGGCATTCTACCTTTGAGTTATACCCTTAGCCCTTTTTTATTTTTTGTTTTGAAATAGGGTCTTGCTAGATTGCTGAGAGTCTTCTTAAGTTGCCCAAGCTGCCTCAAACCTGTGATCCTTCTGTCTCAGCCTACCAAGTACTGAGATTACAGGCATGCACCACCACACCTGGCGTAAATTTCATTTCTTTTCTTTTTTCTTTACTTTGTGCTACTGGGAATTGAACCCAGGGGCATTCTACCTCTGAGCTACACTCCCAGCCTTATCAATGTTCCATTTTGAAACAGGGTCTCACTAAGTTGTTGAAGGTGTCACTAAGTTATCACACGCTGACCTGGAACCTATGATCCTTGTGCCTCAGCCTCCCAAGTACTGGAATTACAGGTGCGTGCCACCACACCTGGCTAGTGAGTCTCCGGTCCATAGTGCCCTGGAGCACGGAGTCTAGCTTGAGGCTTGCCGGATGTGACTCCACGCCACGCCACGTGTAGGCTGTGCAATCTCGCTGAACAACCTTAAGCCCTGGGAAGGCTGGGCTTCATTTTGAAACCTTATGAAAATTACTACAGAAAATGGTTCATGTAATATACTTAGCCAGTACTCTGTAAGTACAGATGCTTGCTGTTCTCACAATGCTCGCTTCTGATTGTTTCTTATTTTTTGTAAGAAGCCTGGTCTCGGTGAAGCAGGTCAGCTCGGGTTCTGTCTCTTGCTCTGTAACCCTGGCTGCACGCTCGGGCCCTCAAACCATCATGATGCCCTGCTTTGCTTCTTCGCCCCGGTGCCTAGTGCAGCAAGTCTCTCCACCCCCACGCATCATGCCCTCTGTCCAAGTCCAGCTCCTCACACAGGCTCCGCCTCTGGCCGTGTTAGCTGGCATGTTGGTCCAAGGGTGCTTAGAAGCACTCACTCTTCCTCCTGGACTTCGCGCTGAATCTAGCCCAGGTGTAATCCCCGTCCCCACCATAGTCGCCACAAGCTGGGTAGGAAATACTCTGGTGGGTCAAGCATGACCTTCTGCAGAGACCCAACACCTAAGGAGCTACAAAAAGTAGGCATTGAGTCAGGCTTGGTGCACATGCCTGCAACTCCAGTACTTGGGAGGTTGAGACAGGAGGATCACAGGTTTGAGACCAGCCTCAGCAACTCAGACAGGGTCTTCAGTTTGAAACTTCATATTTCAAAAGGAAGAGTGGAGATGGCTGGGGGTGTAGCTAAGAGGTAGAACACCCCTGGGTTCAATCCTCAATACAAATGAAATAAAATAACTTCCAGGAGAAGTGGCCTGACTCACCCTGGCAAGCAGTCCCCGCAGACAGCGTCGCTGGTCACCGAGCAGTTGGCCTTCTGGAAGCGGTTCACCAGGGCGCAGTCCAGACAGGGCCTGCATTTCTGGAAGCCCCAGTCCTCCTTGAACCTGTGCGGCCTGCACGTCACACACTGAGCGTCCTCCCCGTAGCCGAAGCCACATTCCTGTGGGGATTAACAGGCAATAGAATGCTATTCAGTCTCTGCGAGAGGAAGACCTGGCCTAATAATCACCAAGCGCGGCCGCCTCCACACAAAGGCAGCCCTTCGTGCAGTTCAAATGCGGCTTCCACCGCTAATCATCTCTCTTACTGCGGCAAGTCCACTCGTCATCCACTTTATTCAAGACGCCCTGAGCCTGTGAATGGGGAAAGGGCCCTGGACTCCCACCGAGGCATTATTGTGAGCTTAGGGCAGGATTATGGCACTCTCTCCGTGTCTAATGAAGCCGGTCATGTGACTGCTAGAAGCTGAAGCCGGCGAAACGTGCAGACACGAGTCCCTTATCAAAGCACAAAGGAAGGGTATTGATGCCAGGGTGATATTCTAAAAAATGAACAGAACTTCGTAAAAGATTTCGTAAGTTCACAAGCCCGGAAATGTACCCAGTAGAGAGTGCCTTGAAGTGTTTGGCAATTTAATATTTTCTGAAAGTAGAAAGATTCTTACGTGTTTGTTAAAAGGACCTGGAATTTTTACGCAGACAAAACTATAGGACTAAAGGTCCTAAGTTTCCCCAGATCCTAACTCTGCTTGCCAAGGATGAGCACAACAAAGGCTAGCTGGCCCACAGCTGATGATTTCCACAAGCTCAGAACAAATTACAGTACATCATATGACGTGATCATAATGCAGCCATTAAAACAATGACATAAGCCGGGCGTGGTGGCGCACGCTTGTAATCCCAGTACTTTGGGAGGCAGAGACCGGAGGATCCGGGTTCGCGGCCAGCCTCAGCTGTCTGTCTGTCTGTCTGTCTGTCTGTCTCTCTCTCTCTCTCTCCTTAGTGAGGCCCTCCACAACTTTGTGAGACCCGGTTTCAAAATAAAGTATAAAAAATAGGGCCAGGGGCGTAGCGCGGAGGTAGAACACCCCTGCGTTCAATCCCCAGCACCGCAAAAAAAAAAAAACAATGACATAGATACCTGTTATTGATGGTGTAAAAAATAAGTCATAACACAGAATTAGGATACAATCTTGTTGCGGGGCAAGGTGGCACACACCTGTAATCCCAGGACCTGGGAGGCTGAGACAGGAGGATCACAGGTTTGAGACCAGCCTCAGCAATTTAGCAAGGCTCTCAGCAACTTAGCGAGACCCTGTTTCAAAATAAAAAATAAAAATGGTTGGGGGTGTACCCATTTCTACCTAGCGGAGGTAGAAATGCCCCTGGATTCAATCCTCAGTATTAAAAAAACTATATATATGTAAAAAAGGAAGTATGATCTCATCGACTCAAACACATTAATAAGCCTATTCCCATGTTGTTTTTGTACAATTGTTTCCTAAAGGAAACCACCGTTCATCATTGCCCTGTCAGAATTGTATGCACTGTCACATCTATGGTCCTAAGAGTCCAGTTTTTCTAATAATTGTATTAATGTGCTATGAAAGACTGAAAATTTGTGGCTGTGTAGTACATATGATATTAAATTGGGAGCCGTTCAGGTTGGCACACGCCTCTAATCCCAGTACTTGGGAGGCTGAGACAGGAGGATCGCAGGTTTGAGGGCTAGCCTCAGCAACTTAGCAAGGTCCACAGCAACTTAGTGAGACCCTGTTTCAAAATAAAAAACAAAATAAGGCTGGGAGTGTAGCTCAGAGGTAGAATGTCCCTAGGTTCAACCCCAGAACCACAAAAATAAATAAACAAACAAAATAAATAAGTAAAAATAAATAAAAAGGGAATTGGTGGGACTGTGTTACAGTTTATCAACTATTTGAAGATACTGGTCCTTGATAACCTCTTAAGTAAAATTTTCCACTGAATGTGAAGCTGGAAAATGACCGGCCTAACTGTTTAAAAAGGAACCATTTTTCACGGTTTTGGGGATTTTTAGTAGGTAAACTAAAAATTGCTTACAAATTAAAATGTCTGTGTACTGAGTCTTAGCACGATCAGTAAAATCTCTATTATGACACAAAAAAGAAAAAAACACAAGTCCTAACAGTTTAGGGCGCTGACGCCATGCCAAGAGCGGTCTGCACATTATCTCAA
Organism: Glis glis; assembly: GCA_004027185.1. Lineage (NCBI taxonomy): Eukaryota > Metazoa > Chordata > Mammalia > Rodentia > Gliridae > Glis > Glis glis. Next base: position 23,693 of record PVJS01008468.1, read on the forward strand.
TAAAGCACTTCTCCCAGTCACTGTTCCCACTGCAAGGGCGGGGGTGGGACTTCAGAGAAGTGAACAAGCAAGGTGACACAGGCTTAGTGTGGGAACCAGGATTTGAACCCACACGATTCAGTTCCAGAGTCCAGCTTCATAACCACTGCACTAGCAGGTCTGCTGAGCACTTCTCTGTGTACATGCATCTGAAGACCACACACTCATAACACTGGCTGCCTGGACTTTGCTCGGGTCACTAACATCAGAGGAGAGGCCGAGTCAATCCACAGAGCAGGGCTCGGGTGAAGCCTCTCACAGACTGTTTCCTCATCTATAAACTCCAGATGCTAGAACGCAAGCCCCAGCTGGCTCAAAATTCCCACTTTTTTTTTTTTTTTTTTGCGGTACCGGGGATTGAACGCAGGGGCGTTCTACCTCCGCGCTACGCCCCCGGCCCTATTTTTTATGCTTTATTTTGAAACCGGGTCTCACAAAGTTGCAGAGGGCCTCACTAAGGAGAGAGAGAGAGAGAGAGAAAGGGAGAGAGAGAGACAGAGCGAGAGCTGAGGCTGGCCGCGAACCCGGATCCTCCGGTCTCTGCCTCCCAAAGTACTGGGATTACAAGCGTGCGCCACCACGCCCGGCAAAAATTCCCACTTTTCTATGAATGTTTTATATTTTTAATTCATTCATCCATATTTATATGCAAACTCAACTAAGCAATACTTATCAAAAATTAAACCAAAAACAACACAAGGATGATACTGCCTGGACTCAGTACTAGTCAGTAAAGATGCTGAGCAGTCACCTCAATGTAGACTTTTTTTTTTGACTAATTCTCATTTTGGTGTAAGTATGTATACTGGGCATTGGACCCACGGGCATTCTACCTCTGAACTACACTCCTAGTCCCTTCTAGCAGTAGTAGTAGTAGTGGGGATTGAACCCAAGGGCATTCTACCCCCAGCCCTTTTTAATTTGGAAACAGGGTCTCGCTAAGTTTCTCAGGTGATCCTCCTGTCTTAGCCTCCTCAATACTGGGATTACAGGCGTGCACATTTCGGATAAGGGATAGCTTCTCTCCTCTGTTGCCTTGCCTTTCCGATGCACATCTTGAACATATACCACAAAGAACTACAGAGACAAAGTGGCAACCGGCCTCTTCATCCTGAGCACTGAAGGCTATCCGAGCCAAAGGCACAGACAGGAGGGAGCGAGGGAGCATGGACTTAAAGAATCAATTCACAAAGTAGAATTTCTTTACAGTTGTTAGCAGACTATCTCTCGGCCATTTATGGAATTATGAAGTGCTTTCAATTTTTTAATAATTCTTAGCCGGGGTGGTGGTGCACACTTGTGATCCCAGTACTTGGGAGGCTGAGACAGGAGGATCACAGGTTCACGGCCAGCCTTGGCTACTTAGTGAGGTCCTCTGCAACTTAGTGAGACCCTGTTTCAAAATAAAGAATAAAAAATATGGCTGGGGGTATAGCTTGGAGGTAGAATGCCCCAGGGTTCAATCCCCAGTACTACAAAGAAAAAAAAAATTCTGTAATAACATAATTTTGGCCAAAAACATCCATTATCCTTGGAATCGGAAAAAACAATAAAGATACATATTCAAAGCCAGGCATGGTGGCTCATGCCTATAATCCAGTACTTGGGAGGCTGAGACAGGAGGACTGCAGGTTCAAGGACAGCCTCAGCAATTTAGTGAGACTCTCAGCAACCTAGCAAGACCCTGTTTCCAAATAAAAAATAAAACAGAGCTGGGGGGTGTAGCTCAGAAGTTCAATCCCCAGTACCAAAAAAAAAAAAAAAAATACATATTCAAAAAGAGTTTCTTAGGCCCTGGGCTGGGTCCTGCGGGAGGTCGTTGTTACAGCTAGCTGTTCTGGACGCAGGCTTGTGGCTCTGAATGGCACAGAGGTGTGCTCTCACTCTATTGCAGCAAAGGCTCTGTGAGCAGCGGAGCCTCCCCCACAGTCTCGGGATCAAAGCCTGTGCACGTGACTTCTGGGGGCGACCGCACATTGTCCCGCGGCTCAGCATCCCAGAGACAGTGCGGAAGAGCAGAGTGTTTCAAAATCAGGCTTGATCCTTGGAGGTCAGATGGCAAGAGCCTCGTGTACAGGCTAAGACACAACAAAGAAGGAAAGGCTGAAGGAAGAGAAGCAGAAGAAGGGGAAACAGAAGGAAAGAGAAAGGAAATCACAAAAGAAACGGGCTCACTGGGGGTACACGTGGTTTGAAATTTTTTCAAGCCAAGATGACAGAGGAGGAGAAGTTTGTATTTTCCTACACAGGATTCAAAGCTGCGTGAGATTGCGCGGCAACTCTGCCACCTGTGGCTAAGTTATCAGGGCAATTCTCTGACCCTGTCTCTTCATCTGTGAGACGGGGCTAGTAATACCTGCCTCACAGTGTTGTTTTGAAAAACAAATGGGCAAACATAAACTAAATCAAGTGCAGAGTGTGACTCATTAAGTAATTATACTATGGCTATTATCATTTTGGACTTTCCTGATTTGAGTATAATAAGGCTTCATTAGGGAACATGTAGATCTTTTGACCCCAATTTTTTCTAGCTTACCTGAATCATACCACTTTCCATCTAAAATATTTTTGCTGAATAAAAGTAATTCTAGAATGAATTGCATTTTTATTTGTTTGTTTTTGCACTACTGAGGATTGAGCTCAGGGCCTCGCTTATGCTATGCAAGTGCTCTACCACTCGGCTACATCCCCGTCCTTTTTCTTTCTTTTTTTTTTTTTTGGTGGTAGAAATTGAACCCAGGGGCATTCTACCTCTGAGCTACACTCCAGCCCCCCCTTTTTTTGAAACAGGGTCTCACTAAGTTGTTGAAGGTCTTGCTAAGTTGTTGAGGCTGGCCTCAAACCTGCGATCCTCCTGTCTCAGCCTCCCAATCACAGAGATTATAGACTTGCATCACCAAGCCTGACCCCCAATCCTTTTTTAAAAAAAGAAATTTTTCCTTTAATTTTGAGATAAGATCTTGCCAAGTTGCCCAGTCTAGCCTCAAACTTATGATCCTCCTGCCTCAAAAAATTGTGAATTTTTAATTTAACAAATTCAAATGGTACACAAAGTATAACTGAACTTGACTTCACTGAGTCACCTGCTGTGCAATGTCCTCAGACATCAGACCAGGGGACCCTCTGTCTCCACAAGCAGCCCCACTGGCTAACACCCCTGCCAGACAGTCCTCCAACCATTCACTTCCTCCCTCCATGGAGGAACCAGGTAAGTAATCGGCTAGACATGAATTCACAATAAATACCAACAGGAGTTCTGATGGTCTCAGTCCTCGTGCTGATGTATTGATTCCTGACTATCATTTACACCCATGCGTTTTTGCCATGTGACGTTCTGTGTTAATCACATGTCATTGTATTTTGTAGAGTGAGCAGCTCATGGAACTGTTATTTTTTAGTCCATTCTATATTGGACCAAATCATATGTAGAAAGAACAAAGCCAGGCTTCAATGCCTCATAGTTTACCTTCGTTTCTGGATGTCCGCTTAGGATGTCTGCTAAGAGTCTATGTGTTTTGAAAATTACAATAGTAATTTTTACTGGCATGGGTTGGGTTAAGGAGTTGAGCTAAAGATAGCAACCAGTACTATTCAACAATAAAATTTGCTGAGCATATATCATACACCCTCCTGGGAACTTTTATAGCGACTGTTTAGGAGGATTTTATTTAAAATATATTTTCTCTAGAGTATCTGCCATTTTCAAAAATATAATATTTTTAAAACCAGCCTGCTATTATTTCTATTATTTTACTTAAAAAGGTTTTTTTGGTACTGGGGATTGAACCCTGGGAGCATTTTACCACTGAGCCATACCTTCAGCCCTTTTTATCTTTTAAATTTTGAAACAGGGTGTTGCTACATTGCTGACGCTGGCCTTGAACCTGCGATTGTTCTGTCTCAGCCTCCCAAATACTGGGATTACAGGAGTGTGGCACTGCGCCCGGCTAGAGAGTGGCCCATACAGGGTAGGACACATGACCTTAGTGTATTAGTACCATGCTCTAACCAACTGAGCTAACTGGCCACTGGTTTATTTTTAAACTTATAAAAATAGCTTGCAGTTTGTGAGTTTAAGAAATTAATGAGCTGGGCATGGTGGTGCACACCTATAATCCCAGTACTTGGGAGGCTGAGACAGTAGGATTGCAAGTTCGAGGACAGACTCAGCAAGCAGTGAGACTTTCATCAACCTAGTGAGAACTGTTTCAAAATAAAAATACAATAGGGCTGGGGTATAGCTGGGAAATAGAATGCCCCTGGGTTCAATCCCCAGTACCACAAAAAAGAAAGAGAAATTAATGAAGTGACCCTTCTACATGTTGAACTAACTAGAAACCTTGAATCAACTAGAAATTCAGAGAAGTTATTTCCAAGGAATTAAATTACAGTATAGTGTCTATGGCAGCAACCACTTTTTGAGTTGATTGTCGTACTTCTAAAGTACATAGAGACTCTGTAATTATTTGTAATCCGGGTTATAATGTAAACAGCATATAAATATTAAATTACCCCCAATATAAATGTCTGCTTTGATGTTTTTTATTTCATTCAGGGAAACCAGGTGCTTAGGACGCCTTGAAATCTTCCCCACTAAGTCCAAGAAATAACTCCCAAGAGAAAAGGAGGCAGAGCCGCTGGGGGGGGGGGCTCGGCAGCCTCTCATCCGTCCCAAAGGACTCTGCCCCTTTACAAACTGTGTCGCCCCTGGCTGGAGACCATTCCTTTTCCTTTTTCTTTTCATCTATTCGTATACTGAAAACTACTACACATACAAGATTAAAAACATCAAATGGCACACCTTTCTTCCCATCCCTAGTCTCAAACTTCCTACTTCTGCCACACAGGCAAACACTGGTACCAGGTTTTGGGGTACCCTGCTAGAAACACCGTGTGTGTGTGTGTGTGTGTGTGTGTGTGTGTGTGTGTTCGTGGTTCTGCAGCTCCTTGGCTTTCCCCACTCCGTGCACCTTGAAGAGGGTTCCTTATATTCAAATGGAGAGTCTTCCAGGATGGGAACGCAGCTGAGTGGACTTCCTAGCTCTGTCTCCGTCTGTGCTACGAGTGCGAGGGACTCGCGTGTGCTCCGCGCCTGACCCTGCAGCTGATGAGAGCAGTTTCGAGTCTCCTGTTTCCCCCACGACTTGCAGAGAGGAAGGGGTAACCTCCCTAGGTATATTATGTTTCTGTGGCAGGCAGGTAAGGTAGTCAATGAGTAAATAAGGAAGGAATGGGAGAGGTTTGGGCTTAGCTCTGACAAAGATTCTCCCCATGGAACCCCCGACGGGCTGCTCCAGCCGCCTTTTCACTGGGCACTGGCCTCCAGAGCCCGGCTGCCCGGAACCCTGTCTCACCAGTTTAGCCCTAACCCTACCCTCTACATCCGTTCAGCTCCACCCACCCACCCATTCCCAGGTGATGTCTGGTCACCCCCCACCCCCGTCTCAGTAAGAGTTTTGTTCCGTCAGTTTAGCCAGACTCCCTCCTGGCCCCCAGTGCGCCCCTTAGTAATACTTAGCCCTTCCCCAAATCTCTGAGAAAACCTTTTTTTTTATTAATAAACTTTTCAGGTTGGAAAATATACACATAGATAAAATAATAACAAAATGGGGGGAAAAGTCCGGTGAGAGTGTTCCTGCTTCACTGCCCCAAATCGTATCAGAAGTGAGCAATGTCTGTGCCCAGTGCTCCCTCCATCACACTTCCCCCAGGTCCGCCACTGGCCCCAGGGCACAGCAGGCCAGGGAGCAAGCAGTCCTTGCTGAACAGAGTGGAGGAACAAATACTGGGGTGTTTGTTTGTTTTGTGTGTGCGTGCGTGCGTGCGTGTGTATTACTACGATTGAACCCAGGGGCATTCTACCTTGAATCTACACCCCCAGCCCTATTTTATTTTTTATTTTGAGACAGGATCTCATTAAGATGCTGAGGCTGGTCTCCAACCTGCAGTCCTCCTATCTCAGCCTTCCAAGTACTGAGATTATAGACATGCCTCACCACGCCCAACAGCAAAAATTGTTTAAGGCCTTATTTCCTAAAGACTTTTTTTTAACTTGCATCTGAAGGCCACAGCAGTGGTTCCCACTTGGTCAGGCCTGGCAGTCCTGGGCTGCTGGGAGGTGGGTGAAGGCAGGGAGGGCGTGTCTGATGGGGGGGCAGCACCCTTCTTATCTCAGTTCTGGATCCAGCTGGGCTAATCCACCCCTGCTGGCAGCAGCAGCTCTGTCACTCTGCCCAAGATTTTGAAGCCACATTTGGTGGCTGTCCAGCAGCAAAATGACTCAAAGAAAACAGTCCCCAAATCCCCATCTCTTCTTTCTCCCTCTGCAAATCCAGCACTTAGCAAAAACCTAAGTTGGTCCTACCCACACAGAGGATGTACAGCTCCCCAGACCACAGGGGAAGTGCAAGGACCCCCCCCCCCAGCGCCCAGGAATACCATCGGGGACCTCGGATCCACTGCACTGTTTATTTGTACAGCCAATACATTATTCACTTTGGTTCTCTGAACTCTTTTATTTTTATTTTTTTTGCAGTACTGGGGATTGAACCCACGGACATTTCACCTCCAAGCAACACCCCCAGCCCTATTTTTTATTCTTTATTTTGAAACAGGGTCTCACTAAGTTGCAGAGGGTCTCACTAAGTAGCTGAGGCTGGCCATGAACCCAGATCCTCCTGTCTCGGCCTCCCAAGTACTGGGATTACAAGCGTGTGCCACCACGCCCGGCTGGTTCTCTGAACTTTAAAAGCTGAATGTTAAATTATAAATTTGGATGGGGGAGAAATTATTTGTGGAGAAAAGCTAGGGCACACAAATGGAAATGACAAATTAGATTTATGTGGCTGGTACTTAGAAATCAGCTTTTGAATTTCCTTTAATAAAACAACACCTAAGAGGTATTTCCCCAACTTTCAGTTTATGAAAATCTGTAGTGGAGTTGCTTTTTTTTTTTTAAGAAAAATAACAAGTGAGAGGTTGTTAATATCTGCCAAACATCCCTGGGCTTGATCAGGTATAATTAGACATAAATAAAGTGAGCAACATTGTAATTAAATGGCAGAAATGAATCTCTTTTTTAAACGCTTGCAAATTATGTGGTTTTTTGTTGTTTTTTTTTTTTTTTTGGTGACTTTCTTCGTAGGGATGAAAACAGTTTTCAAAAATTAGCCATGTTTAAAAAGACCTGCACCCGGTGGAGGGAAGTATGCTTTTGTTTACAAGAGTTAATTTTTTCACAATAACTAAAGTCATCCCAATAATTGGTTAGAAAAGCTCCCTTTGAAACCCGTGCCAAAGGCTTGAAGCTTGTTTCAAGTGGTTCATGCAAAAACTAGTTTCCTGATTTACTGCTGAGAGGCGATCAAGTTAAAAGCACATTGTTGGCCTTAATGCTGGGGGAGGAGGGGCGGTGGCTGGCGAGTTCTAGGCAGCGAGAATTAAGGCTAATGTGGTTACTTTGGGAAAACAAAATTCACCCTCTCCCACATATCCCAAAGCTAGGGTTACTTTCATGGGCTGAAAAGACGCCGATGGCCGAGTCGCTCTTCTGAACACTCAGCTCAGGATGCCTGGTAGGAACTGCTGTGGAGCCCTGGAAACATGGCTTTTTGTTTTTGTTTTTGGTAGTGGGAACTGAATCTGGTGGCATTCTACCTTCAGCCATATATATATAGGCATATTTTTTTCTTTAATTTTGAAACAGGCCTTTGCTATGTTGCTGAGGATCTCGCTAAATTGCTGAGGCTGGCCTCGAACTTGCAATCCTCCTGTCTCAGCCTCCCAAGTACTGGGATTACAGGTGTGTGCCACCGTGCAGGGCTAATGTTTTGTGTTTTTGACTCTGAGACAGGGAAAATATTCTCAATTATCTTTCCTATATAAACTTTTTTTTTTGCGGTACGGGGGGTTAAACCCAGGGGCATTCCACCTCCGAGCTACACCCCCGGCCCTATTTTTTATCCTTTATTTTGAAACCGGGTCTCACAAAGTTGCGGAAGCCTCACTAAGTAGCTGAGGCTGGCCGCGAACCCGGATCCTCCGGTCTCCGCCTCCCAAGTACTGGGATGACAAGCATGCGCCACCACGCCCGGCCTTATAAACTTTCAAAAACGAAATCCTGTGGGGAAAGAGAGATCAACAGAACTCAATGAAACAAAATCCTCCAAATAGACTCCAAATGGCTCAGTGAGCTGTCATGTATTTTCCCAAAAAATACAGGAAAACTAACTATGGAGCTGAATGACTGAAAGGAACCTAAATGAAGAGAGAGGAAGCTTGGGGCTTCCAGGGAAGGACACTGGACGTCAAGGAGCTAAGGTCACGAGGCTGCTCAGAACAGCGCAGGGACAGCGCGGGGACAGCATCGGGAGGAGTGCGGAGGAATGGAGCCACACGGCGTGCATGTCTGAGAGCTGGTGGCAAGGACAGGCGTCTGTGCAGAAGCACGGGACCCTGGAGCCCGCTCATGGTTACACGTGGAGGTCAATACGCAGGTCACTCGTAGGTCACTCCAATTTGGGTATCTCTCTGTTTTGTTTTATTATTATTATTATTATTATTATTACTATTACTATTATTATTATTAATTTTGCAGTGCTGGGGACTGAACCCAGGGCCTCAAGCATGCTAGGCAAGCATTCTGCCACTAGTTACACCCCCAGCCCTTATCTCTCTGTTTTAGAAGTTGGTTCTAAGTCAGAATTTCTAGAAGAAGGTTTATCATACAAGAGCTGCACCATCCAGTTCAACAGTCATAATTGCACAGGACTTCACTTAAATACCAATTAAAATGAAATAAAGTTAAACAGCCAGTGTCTTGGAGACACTGGCCAGCCAGGTTTTAAGTGTTCAGTAGCCACAATGGCTAGTGGCTCCAAAGTTGGATGGCAAAGACACAGACCGTCAGCACAGAAAATTCTAGACAGTAACATGCTAGAGCTGTATCAAAACGACAAAAAGCCAGGTGCAGTGGTGCACCCGGCTATAATTCCAGTATTTGGGAGGCTGAGACAGGAAGATTGCAGGTTCGAGGCCAGCCTCAGCAATTTAGCAAGACACTCAGCAACTTAGTGAGACCCTGTTTCAAAATTAAAAACTAAAAAGGGCTGGGGGTGGAGCATGGAGATTCAATCCCTAGTACCAAAGAGACAGAGACAGAGACAGAGAGAGAGAGAGAAAGACAGGGAGAGGGAGAGGGAGAGGGAGAGGGAGAGGGAGAGGGAGAGAGAGATCGCTACCTCACGTGGTTCCACAGCTCCCCACCCTCAGCACTGTTATTACTGTTATTACTAGCAATGACAAGGGACAAATCAATGAACCCTCTTGGTGTCTGTTTCCCCATCTCTAAGATAGTAGTTATAATCCCTATGTAAGATGTGTGGTGAAAGGGGTCCATTATTTAATACGCAAAGATCACATAGACAGTACGTGGCTTGTTATAATAAAACTTAGCCAATACCGTCTATTTTGTTTGCATGGTTGTATTACAGTTTATTTATTATGGAATCACAAAGAAAGACATATATGTTATTGGAGATACCCTTTAGATGAACATAACCCAAAATATCCAGGTTTCGTGAAAGATTCAGATAAGCGAGCTATAAAAAGTGGCCAGAGAAAGGAAGAGTGTCCATCTAAATAGTGGACGGTACTTTCAGAGCTGAAGCTGCCAGGCAGATTTCCTACTGTCCAGTGATTGAAAGGAAGCGAGAGGGGGCCAGACACGCCGACCCGCAGGCAGGGGAGCCGGGGTCACGCTGCCTCTAGGAAGGCTCCTCCAGCAGCCCCAGCACGCCCCACCACACGCTGAGGATGGTAGAAAGCGAGCTAACCATAGGCAACGGAGCCCTGACATCCTGAGAGAAAATAGAATTGAACGCCTTCCAAAGAAAATAATAATTAGGAGCAATCAAACCACAGATGGAAAGTGTAACTGTGCCTGCTTACCCAAAGCATTTCCACACTTTAGTTTTAAGACAGAGATATGTGTTTGCCATTAAAAGAACCTCCTGACCCAGGCGTACGCTGTTGTAGACGAGACGCCTGATATTAGAAAACAGACACAAATTTTAAGTGCTGTTTAAGACAGTGAAACAGTAATGTTAGCAAAAATGTTATTGAAAGCTCTTGTGTCTGGTAAAAATGCCCTTATTTTTACCCTGAAGATAAAGAAAACTTTCATTGTCGCTATCAAAAGTCAATCTAGTTTGTCTACTTTTTGATAACTAACTTTAATATATTTACTGTGCTTTCAAAATTTCAAACACTCGCTGGGCATGGTGGCGCATGCCTGTAATCCCAGTACTTAGGAAGCTGAGATAGGAGGATTGCAGGTTCGAGGACATCCTCAGCAAGTAGTGAGACTCTCATCAACCTAGTGAGACCCTGTTTCAAAATAAAAATAAAAATAGGGCTGGGGGTATAGCTCGGAGGTAGAATGCTCCTGGGTTCAGTCCCCAGTGCCACCAAAAAACAAACATGCAAGCAAAAAATTCAAACACCACAGGTAACCAAAATTCTAAGCCTCAAAGATGTGAGGACTCTCAGTCTTGTTGTTTCATTACAAGTTAAAAGGTATGCCTCCAAACTATATAGTCAGCATTCCAAGTTAAGAAAAACATATACTATTTGCAAATATAGTCTAACAATTTAAAAAAAGCTTAGTCCTAGGCAAAAGAACAAATTTTCCCTCAATCCCTAAAACTTGGAAGTGATAATTAGCCAGCTGAATATATTTGTTAATTTAAGGGATTATCTAATTTTAATATACTCATAATTTCCCTTTCCTCTAAAAGATGTATGTTATTGCTATAGTCTTGAAAGCACCTTGGAAAAAAACACTGGGAATTAATGAATGGGTAATTTAGAACTTTCTAATCCCTAAATTTGCTTATAAAAAGCTCAAGCTCTTTGCATTGATCAATTAATGAGAAATATACATATTTATATATCATTTATATATCATATATATTTATATATGATTTTTTATATATATTTATATATGATTTTTGGGGGTACTGGGGATTGAGTCTAGGGGCCTCCTATCTCCAAGCTATACCTCCAGCACTTTTTATTTTTTATTTTGAAACAGGGTCTTGCTAAGTTGCTGAGGGTCTCACTAAGTTGCTGAGGGCCTCACTAAATTTGAGGCTGTCCTCAAACCTGTGATCCTCCTGTCTCAGCCTCCCAAGTACTGGGATTATAGGTCTGCACCACCATACCCAACAAGAGTTTTTATCATGAATTGATGTTGGATTTTTTTTTCAAATGCTTCTTCTGCATGTATTGATATGATCATCTGATTTTTTTTCTTTAGTCTGTTGATGTGATAAATTACAAGGATTGAGTTTCAAATATTGAACCAGCCTTGCATACCTGGGATAAATCCCAGTTGGTCGCAGTGTATGTTTTTTAATACACTTGCATTCAATTTCCTAATATTTTGCCACCAGGTATGGTGGGGTGTGCCTGCAATCCCAGCTACTGGGAAGGCTGAGGCAGAAGGATTGCAAGTTGGAGAGCAGCCTGGGCAATGCAGCAAGACTAAGTTGTTTCAAAAGAAAGTAAAAAGCGCTAGGGGTGTAGCTGAGTGGCAGAGTGTTTGCCTGGCATGCGCAGTGTCCTGAGTTCAGTCCCTAGTGCCTGCCCCCACAATGCTATTTCGTTGAGGATCTTTGCATCTCTATTCATGAGAGACACTGCTCTTCAGTTTTCTTCTCTTGGAATGTCTTTGTCTGATTTGGGTACCAGGGTGATGCTCAACGGACACTCACTGAACAGATGAGGAAGCATTCATTCTGCGTCTATATTCTGGGAGAGATTGTGGAGGATTCATTTCTTCTTAACCATTTGGTAGAATTCACCAGTGAGCTCGCCTTGGTCTGGTGCTCTCTGTTTGGGAAGGTTATTAACTCTTGACTCAATTTCTCCAATAGATATGGGCCTACACAGATTGTATATTTCTTCTCATATGAGTTTTGGCAGAGCGTGTCTTTCACAGAATCGGTCCGTTTCCTTGAGGTCATCAAGTTTCGGGGCATCGAGTTGTTTGCAGTACCCCACATTATAATTCCTTGGAATGCCCACGAGCTCTGTAGTGATGCTCTCCCTTCCATTTTTAATATTTGTACTATGTATCCTGTCTCTTATTTTCTTAACTTGCATAGAGGGTTATCAATTTATCTTTTTTTTTCTGTGGTACTGGGCATGGAACCCAGGGGCATTCTACCTCCGAGCTATACCCCCAGCCCTATTTTTTTATTCTTTATTTTGAAGCAGGGTCTCACTAAGTTGGGGAGGGCCTCACTAAGTAGCTGAGGCTGGCCGCGAACCCGGATCCTCCTGTCTCAGCCTCCCAAGTACTGGGATTACAAGCGTGCGCCACCACGCCCGGCTAATATATCTTTTTGAACAACCAGGTTTTGGTTTTGTTAATTTTCCCTATTGATTTCATGTTTCAATTTTATTGGTTTCTGCTCTAATTTTTCTTTTTTCTTTTCTTCTTTTTGCTTTGGATTTAACTTGTTCTTCTTTTTCTAGTTTTCTGTTGTGGAAGCTTAGATTGGTAGTTTTAGATCCTTCTACTTTTCTGATATATGCATTCAGTGCTCTAAACTGACTCTAAGCACTGCTTCATTGCACCCCACCAATTTTGATGAGTCGTGTTTTCATTTTCTCAATATATTTTTGAATTTCTTCTTGTGGTTTCTTCTTGATTCACACGCTATTTAGTCCGTGGTACTAAAGTAGTGGCTAGCAGTGTGTTGTTTAGTAGTACTGAGTAGAATGTTGCTTAATCTCCGGGTATTTTGAGATTGTTCTAGCTATCTTTCTGTTATTGATTTTTTGTTTTATTCCATTATAGCCTGAGGGCAGACAATGAATGATTTCTATTCTTTTAAATTTGTTAAGGGGTCTATCTTGGTGAATTTCCTATGGGAGCGTGAGAAGAATCCGTCTTATGCTGGTGTTGGATGAAGCTGTCTATAGATGTCAATTCTGTCCACTTAATGGATGGTGGTGTTGACCTCAGCTAAGTCCTTACCTGATAATCTGCCTGCAGGATTGGTCTGTTTCTACCAGAGGGGTGTTCAAGTCTCCTATTATTAATAATGGATTCATCTGTTTCTCTTTATACTTCTACCAGTCTTTATTTCTCCTTCACTTTTAGAAGATAATTTCACATGGTACAGAATTCTACGTTGATGGTTTTTTTGTTTGTTTTTTCTCTCAACACTTTATTTACTTTTGGTACTGGAGATTGAACCCAAGGGCTTTCTACCTCTGAGCTACACCCTCCAGTCCTTTTTATGTTTTTATTTTGAAACAGGGTCTTGCCCATTGATGAGGGTCTCACTAAGTTGCTGAGGCTGGCCTCAAACCTGAGATCCTCCTGTCTCAGCCTCCCAAGTACTAGGATACAGGCATGCACCACCACACCTGGCTGGCTTGGAAGGTTCTGCTAATATATCTTCAAGCTCAGAAATTATTTTTTAGCCATGTCCCACCAAAGTCCTTCTTTATTTCTGTCAGTGGTTTTGGTCTCTGGCTTCTCTTGTGGTTCCTTGGAAGGATTTCCACATCTCTGCTTCCACTGCCCATCTATCCTTGCACATGTCCGTTTTATACGTTATCACTCATGGCATATTAATCATAGTTGTTCTGAATTCCCTGCATGATAATTCCAACATCTCTGCCATGTCGAGTTCCAGTACTTGCCCTGTCTCTTCAAACTACCTTTTAATCTTTTTTTTTTTTTTTTTTTTTTTTTTGCAGTACCAGGGATTGAACCCAGGGGTGTTCTACCTCTGAGCTACACCCCCTGGCCCTATTTTTTATCCTTTATTTTGAAACCAGGTCTCACGAAGTTGCGGAGGGCCTCACTAAGTAGCTGAGGTTGGCCGCGAACCCGGATCCTCTGGTCTCCGCCTCCCAAGTACTGGGATTACAAGCGTGCGCCACCACGCCCGGCTCTCTTTTTTTGTTAAAAGCCAAACCTGATGCGCTGGGTTTAAGGATCTGCTGTCAACAGGTCTTCAGCAATGTGGAGGTCACGTGTAAGAAGAGGGACAGCACCCATAGTCCTGTGATTAGTCTCAGGCACGCAGGGGGCCTGTGGCCCTGGATGTGAACTTCCCAAGTGTTTGTCAGTCCTGCCCTCTCCACCCTGTGGCGGGCCAGGATGGTGACAGGAGGCTGGAGCGGGGTATTCCCCTCCCTCGGGTCAGCAAGCCATCCTCTGATCTCCTAGTGCCTCCCACAGGCAGGCCTTCTAAAGAACGCAGTACTTGCTGGGTGTGGCGGCACATGCCTGCAATCCCAGTACTTGGGAGGCTGAGACAGGAGGATCACAGGTTCGAGGCCAGCAGTGCACAATAACTTAGTGAGCCCTCGTTTCAAAATAAAAAATCAAATAGTCAGTACTTGAGAGGCTGAGACAGGGGGATCACAGGTTTGAGGCCAGCCTCAGCAACTTAGGGCTAGGGTGTAGCTTGGAGGCAGAATGTCCTTCGGTTCAATCCCCAATACCAAAAAAAAAAAAAAAAGACTACAGTATTCTGGCATATTTTAGAATGATAAGAATTCTTCCCTCAGAGGGAAGAATGGAAAGATTTTTCTCTGATATTTACTGTGATAATCTGACCCCCTTAGAGATAAAACAAAAACGTAGGGGCCACTCTATGACCAGGTTCCCCTGGAGTTTTGAACTCTCGGACTTTTCCAGACCGAGGCTCTGGTACTTTGTCAATTCCAGTTCAGGATTTCCTGCCCCAGTGCTGAAGCCCAAGGAGGTTTCTGCTACAGTGTACTGTCCATCTGTGTCTACCCCACTGGGGATGGCAGTGTTCCTGTGATTCGATTTCTCTTACAGATCTAAGAAGAGTTGCTGATTTTTTCAGTTTGTTCAGCTTTTAACAAGCTCCTTACATATGGAACCAGAAACTAGAAAATGATTTTTTCCATAAAAAAAAAGTATATTTCTGGGCATGGTAGCACACACCTGTAATCCCAGTACTTGGGAGACTGAGACAGGAGGATTGCAGGTTCTTGGCCAGTCTCGCTACATAGTGAGACTCTCAGCGACCAGTGAGACCCTGTTTCAAAAACAAAAAATAAAATAGGGCTGGGGGTGTAATTTAGAGGTAGAATGCCCCTGGGGTCAATCCCCAATACCCCCCCCACACACACACATGAGCTGATTGGATCTTCTGGTCTGATTCTAATTAAATATAATTTTAATATTATATTCTTTAGAATCAAAGGATGAAGGTAAGAGAATAATTTCTTTCTTTCTTCCTTTTTTTTTTTTTTTGGACTGGGGAGTGAACCCAGGGGCCTTCTACCTCCAAGTTCCAAGCCACCTCCATGCCTGGCAGAGAACAATTTCTTAGAAATAATTTCCTAGCCAGGTGTGGTGGCGCATGCTTGTAATCCCAGTACTTAGGAGGCTGAGACCAGAGGATCTGGGTTCGTGGCCAGCCTCAGCTACTTAGTGAGGCCCTCTACAACTTAGTGAGACCCTGTTTCAAAATAAAGAATAAAAAATAGGTCTGGGGGTGTAGCTTGGAGGTAGAATGCCCCTGGGTTCCATCCCCAGTACCGGAAAAAAAAAAGAATTTCCTTACTCATGTCTTAGTGTCTAGAAGGTTTAATTCAAATGTGCATACAGATTTAGGAAAAGAAGGGCCCTTGAAAAATGGGGACTTCATTCTGTCTTCCTCTTGGGCCCAGTGGCATTTGTGCCCACTTTGTTCACTGAGCCTAGATATAAGTAGGTCTTCTACAAATCACTCTTCTCCTGCCCACCAAGGCAAAGCCTGTCTGAGGATGCACTGCTACTACAATCAACACGGACTGAAAAATATCTGTTGAGATACAGAATCCACTCGCTGTCCCAGGGAGCTTGGAGGTCAGTCAGTCCCAATCCAAAGGTGAAGCCCAGGACACTGGGAACCTCCACTTCTCTAACAGAAAGAAAAGCCCCTACCAGGCTCTACTTGTGGAATGCATGAGTCTCTGTTTCCTGCTGCTTGTAGATCATTGATCAAAAATCTATGAATGACAAGACTCAACTTTAAATAATGGTAGTGGGAAGGGGGAAAGGACTTCTCTTTTAACAGTCACTCGAAATAAAAAGAAACATCTATTGTCCCTTTTCTAACAGCAAGGCTTTGATGTCTTACTTATAACAAAACATTATGTCAATTCTTCACAACTAGTAATGTCTTCAAAAGATCAGAAGAGAAGCAAGTGGATGTAAGGCTCTGAGCAAGCAAGACTGAAATATATATGCTCTGCTATAACTATTTCTTAGTAAATAGCGGCTAAAATGAGTATGTTTAAAGTGCTCGTGGAAGTAATATACACTCAGTGTGGTGAGATGAATACTGGTGCTGTCAAAGGCATGTTGAAAATCCTGGTTTGGAAAAGAATTGTTATTGTGGACCATCTTTACTGCTGGCTTTATCTTCTGACTAGCAATGGTAATGTTCATTTTAAGAAAAAGAAGGCCCATTCATTTTAAGAAAAAGATGGTAGCATTTCTGTTTCCTGTTATCAGTTCTTCATTTGCAAGTTTTGGGCAGGATATTGATTCTTTTTAATTAACCCAAACAGACCTTAAAATTCTGTTCTTTCAATGAAATACTATAAACATTAAGTTATATAAACCAATGACATTTGTTCAATTCTGGTTTTAGAACTAATTTATCTCATAAGGCACGTGGATATGAAGTATTAAAAAGGGAATTGTATAATATTTGGCTAATGATGTAATGAGCCAAGAATTCTCTCATGGTGTCCAAAGCCTCACTAATAATTAACTAAAAGAATTTAGTTAAAAGAATGCATTACACACCACAAAGAAAAATGCATTTCACAGACACAGATATACAATTTTACCACGTCTCCAGTATGTACCTTGGACAACTCCATGCCTGGTCCACATTGTTTGCAGAGAATGCAATTCCCAGACCGATCCCTGAACTCCTGTTGTCGACAGTCTCCAGTTTCACAAATCACTTTACATGACTAGGGGGAAAAAAGTTATACAAAATGTTATCTTAAAGTACTTTCATCATTTTGTTTGCAAGAAAGGAATAATATCTCCAGTGTTAGCCCCATAATCGCTGAGTGTAAATATCAGCTCAGAGTGAGGTCAATTTACTTTTCACTTTACAAAGAAAAGCCACTTTCTGAATGAGTCATTGGAACAAATAAAATCAGTACAGCTAGTGCTTCTCTGTATTCCACAGAATGGTCACTCATTTCCTAAACAGGGTCTCCCTTTTTCTTGAAATTAACTACTGTCTTCCTGTGACACTCTTTTGAATACTGAAGGTTAACAATGACCAAGGGATATTGTCTTTTCTGAGATGACATTTAAAAGAACAGCCCTGCAGAGACCCAAGGTCCTTTTGCTACCTGAAACATTCTGCATTAATAATAATAATAACAATAATAAAAACAATAATAATAATGATAAAGCCAGGGAGGTTTGAGGCCAGCCTCAGCAACTTAGCGAAATCCTTTTTCAAAAAACTAGAAAATGAAGCCAGGCACGGTGGTACATGCCTGTAATCCCAGTACTTGGGAGGCTGAGACAGGAGGATCACAGGTTCAAGCCCAGTCTCAGCAACTTAGCGAGACCCTGTTTCAAAATAGGAAATAAAAAGTTCTGGGGGTGTAGCTCAGAGGTAGAATACTGCTGAGTTTAATCCCCAGAATAAAAAAATAAATGTATTTTGATTTTCAAGAAATATAAACATATTCAACTATAATAAATTGCACAAGTGGATGGAACAGATCCCTATATCCACAAGAACTTGCAATTATTCTTCAGATACAACTGCTACCTGGTTCTGATGGAAAACTTTCAACCTTTTTTAATTGTGTCCCATTTACTTAGAGATCACCTTTCAAAAAATATCATCTAGCTGGGCATGGTGGCTCACTCCTGTAACCACAGTACTTGGGACGCTAAGACGAAGGATCCTAGATACAAGACCAGCCTCAGCAACTTAGTGAGGCCCTCAGCAACTTAATGAGACCCTGTTTCCAAATAAAAAATAAAATTGGGCTGGGGGTATAGCTCCGAGGTAAACCGCCCTTGGATTCAATCCCCAGTGCCACACACACAACAATACTGTCTGACAGTCACAAGATCAGTACAAGGCTTAATGGTGGTGTTGAAGACAGCAACAGTGGTCAAACTCTGAACTCTTCACAGTAAAAGTGCTACGCAAATGTGAACCCATGTCCTTGCTGATTCCCACGCAGCCATTTCCTGGGACCTAACAGGATATGCTGGTTCACAGCATGGGGCTTAGTTGGAAAAAAAATTATGCTTTGGCAAAATAAAGGTTGTGAGTCATTTTCCAAAAGAAGTTTTTTCTCTTATTTAACCTGAAAACAAGTATGCCTTATTACTATCATCCTTCAAAAATGTGCCTACCTGCTCCTTAACAGATAATATTTTATTTAAGATGTTGGTATTAATAGCATCTCAGAATTGGTAAAGATATTCAGTCGACCTCTTATTCTAAGCAGGAATAACAATATTGGATATTGAATAATAACATCGAATAACAATACTGGCTATAATTTTGTTTCTTTAAGTGAAAGCTGAAAACCTTAGAAAGTACTGAGAGAACTAACAGACTAATATGTATCACACATAGGGGCACAGAATATTGTTTCTGATGCTTTAAATAAGGAGTCCTTATTCCCCGCAAACAACCTCCATGTTCCAGCAGGAATGTCTGCAGAGGTATCTACCAGCTTCCTTAAAGAAAGCCAAAGCCGGAGCTTCTGGGGCAAGTGGAAGAGAATTCAAGGTAATATCTAAGACTGAAAAATTCTTTGGAGCTAAAGGTCTAATAAGCTCTTCCCACCCCTCTTCACTCCCGCTGCCAACCATCTTGGTCTCTTGATTTTACTTTAAAGGATCAGCACGTCCCTCCTACCGCAAAGTGTGTGATCTCTATGAGAAAGGAATTCTTCGACCTTTCTACTGGACCACTTCCTTAATGTTTAATAACTTTAATGAACAGAAGGGGAGTTCTCCTTAACTCTACCTGGATCCCAGACTCCAGTTTGGCCCCATTTTCTCTTCCTTTGTCTTCCAAGACTTGGGCTCTGTCTGCAGTGTAAACAACTCTCTACACTTGTAGATCCTTGTGACATCTCAACAAACAAACACCTTCACAGATCTCTTGTCAAACTTGCAAATATTAGATTTTTCCATCTGTCTTTAATACTTTTTTTTGCAGTACAGGGGATTGAACCCAGGGGCACCCCCAGCCCTATTTTTTTTTAATTATTCTTTGTTTTGAAACAGGGTCTCACTAAGTTGCAGAGGACCTCACTAAGTAGCTGAGGCTGGTCATGAACCTGTGATCCTCCTGTCTCAGCCTCCCAAGTACTGGGATTACAAGCGTGCACCATCACGCCCGGCTCTTTAATACTTTTTGAAACCAAGATGGATATAAACAACCCTATCAAAATAACAGCTCTTTCAAGAATCCATTCTGAATTCTTTATAAACTGTGTAAGTCATGGGATCCAAGTTAGAATTTATTTTCTTGTTAGAATCTAGATGTGTTTTGAGAGACATAGGCCTATAAATCCAAGATGGTGCCATTATCAAATGCTACAAGTAATGTGGCAATTTTATGTCACCTAAATTTAAATAATTTCAATACTCTTTCACTTATTATTTGAATTTGAATCGATTGAATACAATTTGAAAGAAATAAAAGTAATATGGGATCAGAAACACAAAATGAATGGTCTTGGCACCATTGACATGAATTCTTTCACCAGAAAGAAAAGAGAAGTTTACTTACCAAACAGCCTATTAAAAGTACAATGGCGAGGAATGTTTTCTCTTGTGCTCGTGGTACTTTTAAAGCCATCTCTCCTATCAAATGTATTTATTCTTGAAGAGTCCTAAATCAAAGATAAGATACAGTGAACATCAAACCATTTAGTGACTGTGCTCTGTAGTTACTATATAATATCTGCCACTGTCTATAGATACTAGTAACCAAATTTTTTTTTTTTTTTTTTTTTGTGTGTGTGTGTGTGTGTGTGTGTGTGTGTGTTACTGGGGATTGAACCCAGGGGCATTCCACCTCCCGGCTACACCTCCAGCCCTGTTTTATTTTGAAACAAGGTCTCGCTAAATTGCTGAGGGCCTTGCTAAATTGCTAAGGCTGGCCTCGAACCTGTGATCCTTCTGTTTCTGCCTCCCACCTCACCCAGCATATTTATGCTTTAAAAGAAACCACGTTTTAAAAAGATATGATAGACAAATAATATGTGATTCTTTTAAAATTGAGGTAACGAAAACTGGTGCTTCGCCTTGTCACACAATACATGCAGAACTCCTAGTGGCTCTGAATGCCCAGGTTATACTGGCCTTGACTTTCTACCCAAGTCTTTACTGTGTCCAATCTTCTTCCCAGAAGGGAATTATATCCCAACAGTGACTTATAAACCTTCCATTTATATGGGGTTAGTCAGTGCCAACAGGATAATAACAGTGATAAAACAACAACACTGGCTAAGAACTGTGAGCCAGCTACTATTTTTAGCACGCTAACTCGTTTAACCCTCCCCACAACTCTAGAAAGTCCCTGCTATCATCTCTCCACTTTGGAGATGGGAAGTGAGGGGCTGAGGGGCTGAGTGGTCTGCCCAGGGCCAGCCTGCTAGTAAGAGGCGGTCTGGATGCAAACCCAGGCAGGGTCGCTCCAGGGTCCCTGTTCTTGCGTCTTCTGCGGCACACAGGCCCCCGTGACACAGCGTGCTCTATTGAAGGAGGACAGTGTGTTTATCTTGGGAGCTTCATCTCTACCAAGGAGCAGGCAGCTGAGGCGCAGCCTTTGTGAATTCTTCCCCAGAGCGGCACAATGCAAATTACATGGCAGGAAAATAAGCATTTCACTTCAAAACACATAAGTCACTTCCAAGTGAGGTGCTGGGAGACACTGGCTCAACACTCCAGTGAAGGCTAAAGCCGGTCTCCTGGTTTTCACCACCATGACCTCACAGGCAGAAACAAACTGCTTGCCAGGAGTAGCGGTGCACGACTGTAATCCCAGGATTTGGGAGGCTGAGACAGGAGGATCACTGGTTCAAAGAAAGGCTCGGCAACTCTGAGACCTGTTTCAAAATAAAAAATCAAATGCAGCTGGAGGTGTAGCTTGTCAGTAGAATACCCCTGAGTTCAACCTCTAGTACAAAAAAAAAATTTTTTTTGCTTGCTTTTCACAGATATTCACAAGGTCAAGAGAAAAGATTAAACTAGATGAAGTGAAGCTTCATCTGGTGGGCCCGTTTATCAGGCAGAGAAACAGGGGTTTGGTTTCTTTTAAAGTGGAATCTTCCAAAACTAACAGAAGCCACAGTGGGTCATCTGACTACTTTAAAAGAAACCAGAACAGAGAATCGGATGAGTGGGCTAAAGACCTCAAGGAAAACACCACCACCCACAACATGAGATCTTGCAGATGGGGGTGCCCAGAGGAATTACTTAACGTTTGCTGAGTGAATGACCCATTTTGAGGGAATTAAAATGTTTTCAGCTGTTTGATGATAGCTCTCTCCCCTGTCAAATCTCAAAGCCATCTAGCAACTACCCAACAGTTCACTTTACAGCCTATGTAGACAAAGGCCGGGGGAAGGGGCAAAGATAAAATCACATTCCATGAAGTATATACTGCAGGTTGTCTCTTTCTTGACATGGTCCTAAATGTTGACAAACGTGTTAATTTCTAAAAGTTAAAAATGTATAATTTACATGGAGTCAAACTAATATGGAAAAAAAGTGGCACACAGGTTGAGCACCCCTTATCTGAAATGCTTGGGACCAGAGGGTTTCAGATTTCAGATCCTCTTGGATTTTGGAATATTTGCATATATGTAATGAGATATCTTGGGTATGAGACCCAAGTCTAAGCACGAAATTCATTTGTGTTTTATACATACCTTATAGATATAGCCTGAAGGCAATTTTATACAGTATTTTTAATCATTTTGTATATGAAAGAAATTTTCACAGCACGGAATTTTCCAATTGTGGTGTCATGTTGGAACTTGAAAAAGGTTAAGATTTGGGAGCATTTTGGATTTTGGATTTTCATGCTGTAATAACAAAGCATTTACACCAAATAAGAGAAAAAGAGATTGGTAGATTGAGTCAATACATACATAATTGAGCAACTAGTTTGGATAGAATTCTAGGACACTAGTATTCTGGGATACCACATTACTACTGCAGACAGTGACACATTTCTTGGAGATGTCCTGTTGAAAGTACACATTTATAAGGAGATAAAAGTAAAATCTGTCTCATGGTGCAATGAGAATTAACTGGGAGGATACAATAAAGAGCTTAGCCCAATGCCTAGAACAGAGTAAATCCTTTTTAAAATGGTTTTGGTACTGGGGATTGAACCCAGGGGTGCTCTACCTCTGAGCTAGACCGCCAGCCCTTTTTATATTTTATTTAGAAACAGGGCCTCACTAAGTTGCTGAGGCTGGCCTCGAACCTGCAATCCTCCCGTCTCAGCCTCCCTAGTACTGAGACTATAGGCGTGTGCCAGCACACCCGGCTGTGCTTATCAGTTCTGAAATCCTTCCAGGAGAGTACATTGATATAAATGTTTGCAACTGTTGTCCTTTGAGTTGTGACACTTTGATTGAGGGTCGAATGATCCAGTATATGTGACGGTCCTTACAAACTGCAACCTGTCAAAGTATTGTGAGACATTCCCATGGTGACATTCAAATGGCAGGCCACATTTAGACTTTCAGACCTCTGTGCCTGCAGAAAGCCTTGGAAGATAAGGAACTGATTCCATGTTGAGTACCATGTTAATGCTTTATAAAAAGTCTAACTTTTTTATCTTTTTTTGTGGCACCGGGGATTGAATCTAGGGGCATTCTACCTCTGAGCTATGTATACCCCCAGCCCCATTTTATTTTTTAATTTTGAAACAGGGTCTCGCTAAGTTGCTGAGTCTGGCCTCGAACCTGTGATCCTCCTATCTCAGCCTCCTAAGTACTGGGATTACAGGCATGTGCCACTGCGCCTGGCTCCACCAGCTTTGAGTAAACAAATACCAGGTGCCTGAAAGGAGGCAGTATTAGGCTGGGGGGGGGGCACTGCCAACGGTGCACTTTGAGGCAGCTCGCAGCTCTGTAAGGCTGGTGGTCTCCTAAATGGCGTGTAATACAACCTGGCCAAGGAGTGTTTTAGAAATAAACAATTTAGCTGGTGGATTGCTATGAATATGACCTTGCATTTTCCTGGACTAAGATGAAATTCCTTATGAAATTCTTTGGCATTCATAAAGAAAAGGAAATTTTAATGAAATAACTTGTGTTTAAGTCATAATATTTAAAATAAAAATAAGGCAATAAAAAGGGTTATTGGTTGAAATTTGCTTTTAAATTCTGGGCATTCTAGGTCTGACCCAAAGACAGAAAAATACTTTGAGATGTTTCAGAGTTCTACTCCTTTGGGGATGCCTTGCCAAGCATGAGACATACAAATTATTAGGATTATGTACAATGGGTCCATCCACTGGGGTTTTTATTTATTATTTTTGTGTGTGTGGTACTAGGGATTAAACTCAGGGGTGTTCTACCTCCAAGCTACACCCCCAGCCCTTTTACTTTTTATTTTGAAACAGGGTCTTGCTAGGTTGCTGAGAGTCTCACTACTTGATGAGTTTGGCCTGGAACCTGTGATCCTCGTGTCTCAGCCTCCCGAGCACTTGAATTACAGGCGTGCACCACCACACCTGGCTCACTGGGGTTTTTATACTTTGCTAAAATATCCAGACTAGACAACATCTATGGACAAGCCAGCATCCACTTCTGCAGAGCACGTGCAGAGAAACTGACCGTGGCTACACACTAAGGAGAAGGCTCATCATGCCTGCCTTACTATATTCTAGAAGCACGGAATTCTGGCCTCACTGCCTGCTGTTCAGCAATGGCAAGCAGTTTGGCAGTATCCGGAAAGTTAGGCAAGCACCAAAGACGGGACATGAACCTAAAGGGCAGAGCTGGCAAGCACCCTGCTCGGTTGCACTGGAAGTGGCTCCTTATCAAATAAAGCGGCTCAGCCTGCACATGTGAGCGCATGGTAACTAATATGCATGTGCCTGAAATGGCCCCCCTTAAAGGAGCCGCGATCCAAAGCGCATTATAAATGCACACCCCCTTGAACGACCTTGACCAAAACCACAAAACACTGTGCTGGCGTGGCCTCAGGCAAAGGCGCAGGCAGGGGCCCAGCGGGGGCAGTTTATGGAAGCATCACTGGGGAGAAGCATATCCACGCTTCACCTCTTGCTGGCCGGGTAGATGGCTGCATCTGTCGCTCCACCAGTAGATTTGTCTACAGTGCCTGTCCCCAAACTGTCAAAGACCTCTGGCATCTTCATTAACCTCCATGACCTCTCCTTTGTGCTCCCCCAGCAGGCTGGGCTCCATCTCACAGCATCAGTAACTGATGACTTCTCTTTCTAGTCTCCGTGCTGCATCTAGCCAGCACTGATTTTATTTAGCTAAAGCAGCATTTGATATTTACAATTAATTTTCAGCATTAAAAACGAAGAACTTTCTTGAAAGATGAGCCAAGCTGGCAACCACGAGTCTACATGAAGGCAGCGTGAGCCGGAGCTGAATGCTAGTTTTCCCTTCCATGGAAGGATGCAGGCTTCCTAGTGTGCCCATCTCTACCAGTCCCTACTCTCCACCACTCCCTATCGCCCCACTGGGCAGCCTTCCCTCCTGCAACCAGGGTTTGGGGACTTAATGACAAGAACACTCATGTCACTCTAGAATAGTAGCTCAGCCAAAGTATGTGTCCAGTACGTTTTAAATGAATCAAGAAATTCACTAAGCAGAGATAATACTTTATTCCTTAGAGTTGTAAGGGATCAAACAGATATGTAAAAAATAGGTGCAAACATAACTCAAGACTGAAATATAAATTACTGTCACAGAACAAAACGCAGGCCAGGACCCCATTTCTTGAATGTAGTACTCTAAAACAGGTTGAGTATCCTTTACTTAAATTTGTTGAGACCAGAAGGGTTTTGGATTTTGAATTTTTTCAAATTTGGGGATATGTGCATATACATGACGTGAGGTCTTGGGGATGGAACCCAAGTGTAAACATGAAATTCATTTATGTTTTATATATACCTTATCCACAGAGCCTGAAGGAAACTTTACACAGCATTTTAAATAATTTTGTGCATGAAAAGAAGCTTCATGCTGTGGAATTTTCCACTTGTAGCATCATGTTGGCACTCAGAAAGGTTAAGATTTTGGAGTGTTGCAGATTTGGGGTTTTCAGATTAGGGGTGCTCCACCAGTATTTATAAACACCACCAAGAAAGGTGATCTAGTATTTCTCTTTCTAATTTTAACTATAAGTAACCTTGTTTTTGTTGGTTGGTTGGTTGGCTGGTGTTGGGGATTGAGCCCAGGACCTCACACATGCTAGACAAGTACCCCCGCTTCTTTATTTTGAGACAGGGTCTTGCTAAGTTGCCTAGGCTGGCCTCAAACTTGTGATTCTCCTGCCTCAGCCTCACGAATAGCTGGAATCACCGGTGTGCACCACCATACCCAGCTAACAATAAGTAACTTTTCTGAGAATCATCTTTATGTTTGATCTTATAAAGGACCAAAACATATGAATCTTGGAATAATCTGAATAATCAGAAGTTTTTTCAGAACAAATTACTTAATTTTCTTTTTTCCATCTCTTAAAGGCTATTTATTATCTAACAGATACAGTGCATGCAACTGGTAATGGTTTTCATCTAGTAAAACCGTATTAACATTAAGCAATAAAGCTACGTTCAACCCATATACTTTTCCAATATGCAATAAACCGAACCATTAAAAAAATCAACATTAAAGTAAACTGGCAGGCTTACAATTTATAAAATCAGCATTGAAACAAAGCCAACACTATAAATACAGACCTTTACATTTTAATGGTGGAGCATAACCTTTGGCTTAGAAATATTGCCAGTCCCACATGCTAAGAGAATGAAAAATTAATTAGAATTTTAGGATAGTGCTGTTTCCAAATAGGACAAAAAATCCTCCAACCTCTAGCTATTGTATATCTTACCCTTTAATTTCACTCTATTCTTAAAAGCATTCTTTGTACATGGTACAGTTGGCAGCCCTTTTGCACCTAGAAAGCTTGCAAAGGTGCACTATAATGAGAATATACATATTTATTTTGGCTAGGAGGAGAGAATTGCTTCCCCTTTTCAAATCATGAAGCATTTTCTACTAAAAACTCTATAACCTTTAAATTTTTCTGCTTCCAAATATGATTTGTCCAGTTCCCCCCAAAGTTCAAGAACATTAAGGGCCACTGTTAGGCTCTTAAGTTTTTTAAAATGCAGAACTGAACCTGGGATAGGGTTTTCTGAGACTAATTCTTATTTCTCTTAGTTGAAGACTCGACAGTCTTTGCCCTAGAGAAACCATTGTCAAAGAAAAAAGAATTCTTGTTTGACCAACAAGTACACTGCAAATAAAGTACTTTCTCCCAAATTCATTAAATGTTTCTCTGCTCTAAGATACAAGTAGAACAACTGTAGCATCGATGAGGAAGGGAACCTCAAATATCTACACAGTTGATCTTAAGAGACTGTGTATGGCCATCTCTAAAACACAGCTGTTTAAATTTTATTTTAGAAGGAAGTCTGGATAGATTCCAAAACCACTCTTGACACACCATTCAGAGCATTCTTCTTCAAGTATAAGGAGGCTCCATTCTTTGAGAATTTCCTCATATCAGACCCAGCCAAGCTGACTGAAGAGTGGCTAAATAATAATCTTCAGATATACAAGTTCCTTTGTCTCATGTACTTGCCGATGGATGGCGGTTCTTTTTTTTTTTTTTTTGGTGTTACTGGAGATTGAACCCAGGGGCATTCTACCTCTGAGCTTCACCCCCAGCCTTATTTTATTTTTTTGAAACAGGGTCTCGCTAGGTTGCTTAGAGTCTCGCTAAATTTTTGAGGCTATTCTCGAACCTGCAATCCTCCTGTCTCAGCCTCCCAAGTACCCGGAGTACAGGCGTGCGCCACCATTCCCAGCTGTGGATAAGACTCTTCCTTAACTTCAAATGCATCCTTAACTTCAAATTTAAAATCCAGCCTGGACTCAGTCATGAGACACTCCAGCCAAAAAAACAAATAATGTTCACAATTGTACCAGAAAATACGAACACAACATCGCAGTTAAGACTATGGTAAGAAGAAAAATTCCAAAGTCAATAAAGCCATGTGGAGGTTTCAAAATAAAAAATAAAATAGGGCTGGGGGTGTAGCTTGGAGGTAGAATGCCCCTGAGTTCAATCCCCAGTACCGCAAAAAAAAAAAAAAATTAAAAAGCCATGTGGTCTTGGTAATAAAGTAGACGTCCTAAGACCTTCTCATTGATTAAAAAGTAAAAAACTTACAGAGCTCATAACACTCCATGTATTGATGTCAAGGCAATATTTTCAAAATGCATTCAACACAACTTGATAAATAATACACAAAGAAAACTTCTTAAGTTCCCCACATCTGTGAATATATCCAAAACTGTCTACTGGACTAGGACTCAATCCTCAGCCCTCTGGTTATGTCTGTTTATATTAGGTAATATGTAGTGCTTGAAACAAAAATATATTTTAAAACTGTATGGAAGCAGCATTGGCAAAAGCGCCTAAGGTGAAATTCCTCCACTTAGGAAATCCTGAACTAATGCAGTGTGATCCCGCCTTTGCATCCACGTATCTGATCATGAAATAACAACACTAAAATAAATTCTGTTTACATAAGCCATGTTTAACAATACCCGCTTCCTGTTTGTATAAAGAAATGTCTTGGAGTCAAAGAAACTGTCATTGGTATAGAAACTACACGTGTACTTCATGAATATATTGTTAAACTGTTTCATTTAAAGAAATACTAAACAATGCGTAAGGTTTTGTTTGCAAACCGAGCCCTGTTTTTAAAATGCAAAGAAGAAGAAGACCACAGAAAAACAAAACAAAACAAAAAACAAGTGAAATGAAGTTTTTTGTTTTGTTTTGTTTTTTGGTACTGTGGATTGAACCCAGGGCCATTCTACTAATAAGCTACACCCCCGGTCCGATTTTATTTTTTATTTTGAAACATGGTCTCACTAAGTTGCTGAGGCTGGCCTTGAATCTTCAATCCCCCAGTCTCAGCCTCCCAAGTACTACTAACTAGGATTACAGGCGTGCGCCACCACGTCTTGCTGTGACATCAAGTTTTTACAATGATGGATGTAGGCTTGGTGCTTTTTACTACCATCAAAACAGACCACAGAATTTCGATCCCGTCCAACTCTGATCTCCAAGAATATATTAGCTAAGTTTCTATTCCCTGGAATGGCATAGGGACCTTGGCAAGGGTTGGGCGCGCTGACTTCCTTTCTAAATCTATTACACGCTCTGCTCATCAGGCAATAGAAAATAATGCTGACATTTAAGAATCTTTTCTTTTTCCACGGCAGGAGCAGGGTTCTGGGCTACCGACAGATCTCAGCGTTCGCCTTCCCCGGCTGGGCTGCACTCCGCCGAGGGTCCTGCGGTGCGCGCTCCGGGGCCGCGGCTCGGGCGCAGGGTGTCCCCCGCAGGGGCTGGGCGACCGTGCAAGGCTGGGGTCGAGCATGCCGCAGGATTGCCAGTGTGCTCACGTGCTCGCGTTTGCACGACTAGCAGGTTTCTACACACGAGCCCCCGGGAGGAGTCCAAGTGCTGTCACCCGCGGCCGCTCCGCACCCCGGCGCCCCCGCCGCCCCGCTGTCACCAGCTCGGTCCCCGGCGCTCGGCGCCCGCTCCCGGCCCTCCCTCCGCCCCGCGGCCGCGCCTCCTCCGGGCTCCGGTTCCGCGGGATGCCGGGCGAGGGCTGGCCCGCGCGGCCCGCTCGGTCCCGGGAGGAGCGGGGACCTACCTTCCCGGCCACCCGGAGGCTCCGCGCCCGTCCTGCCCCGGGCCCGCGGGGCCGAAGGCTCGGGGCGCGCGGAGCGGAGCGGCGGGGTGCGGGCGCGGGGCGCGGGGCGCGGGGCTGGCGGGGGTCCTCCCGGGCGCGCTCGCCAGCACCTCCGCGCGCCGCCCGCTCCGCGCTCTCTGGTAGCCCGGCAACGGTCACCGCCTACCCGCGCTCGCCCCGCCCACCGCCCGCGCCGTCGCCCCGCCCCTCCAGGCGCCGCGCCACGCCC
>PVJS01008469.1:0-16518 GCA_004027185.1 Glis glis
CATGAAGTTGCAGAGGGCCTCACTAAGTAGAGAGAGAGAGATAGAGAGAGAGAGAGAGACAGAGAGAGGGAGAGAGAGACAGAGAGCTGAGGCTGGCCGCGAACCCGGATCCTCCGGTCTCCGCCTCCCAAAGTACTGGGATTACAAGCGTGCGCCACCACGCCCGGCTGGCATTCTACTTCTGAGCTACACCTCCAGCACTATTTTTATTTTTTATTTGGAAACAGGGTCTCACTAAGTTGCTGAGGCTGGCCACAAACCTGTGATCTTCCTGTGTCAGCCTCCTAGGTACTAGGATTACAGGCATGCGTCACCATGCTCAGCTACCCTCAGCCCTTTTATTGTTTTTTATTTTGAAACAGGGCCTCACTAGGTTGCTGAGGCCCTTACTAAGTTGCTGAAGCTGGTCTCCAACCTACAGTCCTACTGTGTCAGTTCTCATTACTGGGGTGACAGGCATGTGCCACTGCACCCATCATATTACCATATTTTTAAAAATGACAATCACAGGTGTGGTGGCAGATACCTGTAATACTAGTACTTGGGAGGCTGAGACAGGAGGATCCCAGGTTCAGGGACAGCCTCAGCAACTTAGCAAGAACCTCCACAACTAGGACTGGGGGTATAGCTCAGAGGCAGAATGCCCCGGGTTCAATCCCCAGTACCACCACAAAAAAAATGACAATCCCTTGTCACTATCACCATCTAACATTGTACATATTTACTGTCTGTCTCCCCTCACCAAAATGTAAATTCCATGAAAGCAGAGTCTGCCTGCTTTGTTCATTGCTATAAACCCAGCCCACAGAAAAGTACTTGGTAAAAGGAAGCACACAATAATGATTTAGTGAATGAATTATTGTCCCCATTTTACAGATAGGAAAACCAAGCCTCAGTGATGTAATTGATAATTTTCAGAGCAGAGACTTGAACACGGACTTTTCCCTATCAAATTGTTCTCTCCAACTGATTGTTAATACCTATATCAGCACTTAAAAATAATTTTTAAGCCAGGCATGGTGGAACATGCTTGTAATCACAGTACTTGGGAGGCTGAGACAGGAGGATCCGGGTTCACGGCCAGCCTCAGCTACTTAGAAAGATTCTCTGCAACTTAGTGAGACCCTGTTTCAAAATAAAGAATTAAAAATAGGGCTGGGGGTATAGCTCAGAGGTAGAATGCCCCTGGGTTCAATCCCCAGTACCACAAAAAGAAAAAAAAAACTTTTAAATAGCAGGGCACAATGGCATATACCTGTATCCTAATACTTGGGAGGCTAAGGCACAAGGATCACAAGTTCAAGGCCAGCCATGGCAATTTAATGAGAGTTTGTCTCAAAATAAAAAGGGTTAGGGATACAGCTTAGAGGGAGAGCACTCCTGGGTTAATCAGCAGTACCACACATATTAAAAAAATGTACAAAATACTTTTTAATAGAAGAGGCACATTGCAGTACAACATATAATGATTGTTTTCCAATACAGTTAACCACCTGGGTCTTTAGACCCACACACACACATTTTATGTCACGAAAAGTTACCTTTCAAAACCCAGACCTTTAAGCCAGGCATGGTGGCACACGCCTTTAATCCCAGTACTTGAGAGGCTGAGACAGGAGGGTCTCAGGTTCGAGAACACCCTCAGCAACCTAGCAAGACCCTCAGCAACTTAGCAAGACCATGTTTCAAAAATCAAAAATAAAAAGGGCTAGAAGTGTAGCTCAGAGGTAGAATGCCCCTGAGTTCAATTCCCAGTATCTCACACAAAAAAAAAAAGAAAAAGAAAAAGGAAAAAACCTTAGACCTCTAAAGTGGTCACCAGTCCCTTAGACGTCTGAAGTGGCCACCAGTCCCCCATGCATGTGTTCATCCTGGAGTCTTTCTGTTTCTTGTATTGCGCTTCTAGTTTTATTTCACTCCTTGTTTGTGGAGGTTGTGGTGAGAGAGCAGGAAGGCCGGCTTTGCTGCCTGCCCTTGGGCTGACACTCAGGGGTATCACATCTCCCCCGGCCCTCCTAGGCGCCTCTCTCCCATCCTCTTTCCTGCTGTCCTGACACAGGCTGTCAGCTTTGGGCTGTGGATAAGGGAGGAGGAAGTGAAGGTGGGACCGAGGAGAGGCAGGGATGACAGCAGGCTTCCTGGCTGATGAGCAGGATAAAGGGCCAAGTCAAGGCCTCAGCTCCAGGCCAGAGGTTGGGGGGGGGGGGTTCGCTCTCAGGATATTTAGACTCAGGGACAACATAAAATATGGTCAAGCAAGACATCTATGTCTGTGATTATCTTCCAGGCCCAAGGTGAAGCCACCGAGCCCTGGACAAGATCAGGGCAGGATGGGTTTTGGCCAAAGTCATCTAAAGCCGAGTTCTCAGAGAGGAACATTCCTTTAAGAAGAGGATCCTTGAGCCGGGCACCATAGCACATGTCTGTAATCACAATACTTGCGAGGCAGAGACAGGAGGATCACAGGTTCGAGGCCAGTCTCAGCAACTTAGCAAGACCCTCCTTCAAATAAAAAGGTCTGGGGGTATGGCTCAGAGGTAGAATGCCCCAAGCCACCAATACCAAAAAAAGAAGAGGAAGAAGTGGAGGAGGATTATCCTTGGGTAAAATCAAGGAGGGGCATGGTCCTAGAGGCCCCAAGCAGGAGACAAGGAGGAATCAGAAGGAGAGCCTCCTATCCTCCTGCTCAGTGGGGTAGGAAACCACAGGAGTAGTCAAGAGGTCCAGAAAGGCCCCACTGCCCTGACCAAGATGCCCCTCCTCTGGGGTTCCATACCTCCAGATCCTCACGGTGGGGAGATCAGAGTCTGGGAAATCCATAAATCAACAACACCTGAGCAGGCATGGGGGGAAAGCAGTCATTGCCTCCAAATTATCTCTTGAGGACCACTGTCCCGGGACCACACAAAGCACCTAGGTCCCCAGCCAGGGAGGAAGCGCTCACTACGTTGTTGCTTGACCACACGGGACGATGCTAGACCGCCAGCGGGCCAGGTCAGAGTGGCCTCGAATGCCATAAAGGCAGCTGGATGGGAACGTGAGGTCTGGACAGGAGGCTGAGATGGTGGCAGCGGAGGACCAGAGGGAGGGAGACAGGAAACTGTTATGACAGCCCGAACAACTCCTGGCACCTAGAGGAGGCAGATATGACACAAATCATGAAACCCATTATCTACTTTTGTCACAGGAAGGCAGAACCAAAGGGACTGATTGGATCACAGAATTGGAAACTGAGATGGGGAAAGAATAGAAAGAATAAGAGAAGGAATATAGAGACTCAGAAAAGCAGGGGCGTGGCAACCTCATGAATAAGCAAGGGCCTGCTGGAGAGGACCTTGCCCCTGTCAGCTTGGCTTGGCACTGTCTCTTGCTGACTCTTCTCTCAGCCTGGGAAATGAAGGGGAGCGGGTCGCGCCCTTAACACCTCCTGGTGAGGCAGCAGGCAGCTTGGATCTCAGATGTTAGCTGAGCCCTGATTGGAGAGGGAGGCAGCAGGCTCCTTCCTTTCAATTAAATAAGAATTTTTACACCCCTGTTATTTGCTCAGTTCTATACTGAGGCTAGACAGGACACAGATCGAGGATAAGCAATGCTTAAGGGACGAACGTCTTATTGGGGATGTGAGGTGCACACAAGAGGTAAATAGCAGGTGAATGCCAGATTGACTGCTTCAGGCAAGAAGCGCTAGACCAGTGCAGGGGAGAGGGAGCCGGGGGCTGGCTGCGGGAAGGCTTTCAGGAGAAGGTGGAAGTACCCTGGGTTACCAAGAAGACATCAGCGTGGGGGAGCAGGGGAGGGAATAGAGACATTTGGTGGGGTTCTTTGAGAAAGTAAAGAAAGAGCAATACCCATAATCTACTTGGATTTATAGAGTTTGTTTTATTTTTTGGTACTGGAGATTGAACTCAGGGGCATTCTACCTCCAAGCTACACCCACAGTCCCTTTTATTTTTTATTTTGAAACAGGGTCTTACTAAGTTGCTGAGGGTCTTGCTAAGTTGCTGAAGCTGACCTCAAACCTGAGATCCCCTGTCTCAGCCTCCCAAGAATTGGGATTATAGGTGTGTGCCACAACGCCTGGCTTAGACTTATAAAGGATTTTTGATAAAGTTTTCTAGGAAAGGGTCTTTTAAAATGTCAAGTTGTCATGGGGAGGAGGAAATGATGCTTCTTTTATCAAGATTAGGAAATGGTTTACAGATAAAAAAAACAAAAGGTAGAGCAAATTTAGACTGCTCCAGGCGCTGCACTGTTAAAACTCTCTCTTCAAGAATCAGTGCAAGGGGCTGAGCCTGCAGCTCATTGGTTGAGGACTTGCCCAGCATGAGAGGCCCTGGGTTTGTTTCCCATCACCAAAAAAAAATAATAATAATAATAAAGTAAAGGAATCGACATATAATGGAATAGTATTCAACCCTTAAAAGGAAGGACATTCTGGCCCATGCTACACTGGACCACACAAAGGATGGACCTTGATGATATTACACTAAGTGAAAAAGCCAGACACACAAAGACAAAATACCGTGTAATTGCACTTATAAGGTGTGTTTGGAGTGGTCAAACTCACAGAAATAGAAGGTAGACTGGTGGTTGCCTGTGGCTGGGGAAGGGAGAAGTAGGAAGCTGGTGTCTAATGGGTACAGAGTTTCAGTTTGGAATGATGAAAACCTTTTGGAGATGGAGGGTATGATGACTGCACACTGTGGATGTACTTAATGCCACTCTGAACTGGGCACTTAAAAATCACTGAGATGACCGGGTGTGGTGGCGCACACTTGTAATCCCAGTACTTTGGGAGGCAGAGACCGGAGGATCCAGGTTCGAGGCCAGCCTCAGCTTGCTCTCTCTCTCTCTCTCTCTCTCTCTCTCTCTCTACTTAGTGAGGCCCTCCGCAACTTCATGAGACCCAGTTTCAAAATAAAGGATAAAAAATAGGGTTGGGGGTGTAGCACGGAGATAGAACGCCCCTGGGTTCAATCCCCGGTACCGCAAAAAAAAAAAAAATCACTGAGATGGTAAATTTTATGTGAGGGTACTTCACCACACTGAGAAAGAAACCAATATATTCAAAGTGACCCAGTTTATATATTAAAAAGTAAATTTTAAGCCGGGTGTGGTGGCACACACCTATAATCCTAGTACTTGGAGGCTGAGACAAGAGGATCATAGGTTTGAGGATAGCAATTTAGCAAGCCTCTGTTTCAAAATTAAAAAAAAAAAGCCAGGCATGGTGACGCATGCTTGTAATCCCAGTACTTGGGAGGCTGAAACAGGAGGATTGCAAGTTCGCGGCCAGCCTCAGCAACTTAGCGGGACCCTTTTTTCAAATAAAAAATAAAATTGGACTGGGGGTATAGCTTGGAGAAAGAATGCCTCTAGGTTCAGTCTCCAGTACCACACAAAATAAATAAATTAATTAATTAATTAATAAATAAATGTAAGATTTAAAGCTGGATATGGTGGCACACACCTCAGTACTTGGGGGAGAGGGGCTGAGACAGGAGAATCACAGGTTTCAGGCCAGCCTCAGCAACTTAGCGGGACCCTGTCTCAAAATAAAACGTAAAAAAGGCTGGCATTGTAGCTTGGAGGTAGAATGCCCTTGGGTTCAATTCCCAGCACCAAAAAAAAAAAAAAAAAAAATCTGTGCCAAGACTGGTCTGATTTACACCTTTGTAAATGTTCAGAATGAGAAGGTCTCATGATAAACCTTTACGTTGCAGATGACTCTAAATGTGTTCTTCCAGCTACAGCAGAAATAAACTGACAGGCTGACAGGACCCCTCCCCCCGCCGGTCCCTGTTTTTTCCAAAGCTCCCAGGTGATTCTAATCCACAACCAGGGCTGACTGCACAGAGCATCGGGGCTGAACATCTTGTACTCCCCGGGTCTTTGGCCAGGCGCTGACATTTGCCAGCTGTGTGATGATCAAGTTCCTTAATCTCTGTTTCCCAATATTCTTGTCTCCAAATTGAGTACGAGTAGTCCCTACTTCCCTGGGTTGAGGAGAGGATTGAAGGTGATACTGTAAGCAGAACATGAAGCACAGTGCCTGGGGGAGTTTAAAGCTCACTAAATGTTGATTATTATCATCATCAACTGAGTTTGTATAAATTGGCAGAAAGGGGATAGATAAATTTAACATGGCTCACACAACTATGTTCAAAAATAAATCCAAGCCAGCACGGTGGCGCATGCCTATAATCCCAGTACATAGGAGGCTGAGACAGGAGGGTCACAGGTTTGAGGCCAGCCTCGGCACTTTAGTGAATCCCTGTTTCACAATAAAAAATAAAATAGGGTTGGAGAAATAGGGTTGGAGGTATAGCTTGGAGGTAGAACACCCCTGGGTTCAATCCCTAGTACCAAAAATAAATAAATAAACAAACCCAAATCCTATAACTAATGTCTCTATCAAAAACCAGGAAAGGGCCCCTGGAAGCATTTTCCCTTCTTCTTCTTTTTTTTTTTTTTTTTCAGTACCGGGGATTGAACTCAGGGGCATTCTACCTCCAGGCTACACCCCCAGCCCTATTTTTTTATTCTTTTTATTCTTTAATTTGAAACAGGGTCTCACTAAGTTGCGGAGGCCTCACTAAGTAGCTGAGGCTGGCCACAAACCCGGATCCTCCGGTCTCAGCCTCCCAAGTACTGGGATTAGCATTTTCCCTTCTGATACATGAGTTTGAAGTACTGCTTTTCTCCAAAGACCAAGAAAACACATCAGGTTCCAGCAAGGGGTGGGGATGGCTGAAAACAACTGAGCCCTATGATCGCCCCCAGGTCTTTCAACATGATCCACCCACCCCTCACTGATTTGTGGTGAGGTCTAGTTATCCAACCTCCCATGTTCTGACACTGGAGGAGGAAGAGAGAAAGAACGAGCTACGGCAGGTGGCCAGGGGAGAAGATAGGACATGAAGGTTAGAATGTTCCAGACTGGAACAGGATGCAATGGAAATCAGTGAACTCGTCAATAACCATGAGAAGGTGAACAAGGACTCATTCAACCCAGATACTCGCCGGAGGGGAAGATGATCAAGGAACACTTAGAACAAATAAAAGAAATGGGTAATAAACTTCTGAAGCACATTACTCCAAGATGTAGTACCTGAGGGAAAAATAAATGAATTCACAGAGGGTCTAGACAGATTAATGTCAGAGATGTGAACAGAAGCCCAGGGAGGCTGACATATGCCCAACTTGAAGGTCAGCATCAGGGCGGGCAGTGGGCATGTCCCTTTGAACAGTGGAGAGCCCATGGTCTAACCAGGATGTGCAGCCAAATTCTCTTAGTGTCCCCAGGAAGGGGTTAACCACCAAGGGCTCAGCAATGAGACAAGTGGACTGCATTCAGGGACAGTGAGAAAACGGGTCTGCCTAGAGTGAAAGAGCTGTGTTAGGATACAAAAGAGATTTGCCTGGATAGGTAAGACTAGATTTGATTATTAAGAACACCCAGAACCAGCCGGGTGCGGTGGCATATGCCTGTGATCCCAGTACTTGGGAGGCTGAGACAGGAAGATCACAGGTTTGAGGCCAGCCTCAGCAACATAGCAAGACCTTCAGCAACTTAGTGAGACCCTATTTCAAAATAAAAAATTAAATAGGGCTGGGGGTGTAGCTCTGAGGTAGAATGCCCCTGGGTTCAATTCCCAGTGCTACAAACAAACAACCCAGAATCTGTGGTCAGGGACTGAAATTAGTCCAAGAATCAGACTGCTGTAGCTCCTTTAGTCTGATCCTGTCCTTTAAAAGATGCAAAAATGGAGCTCAAGGGGATAAATTCACAGTCCAAGGCCCTGCAGGTGTTAATGGTAGAGATGGAATCTGGAGGCTTTTTACTACACCATGTGGTGGACCGGGTCTGGGCTGGTCCTTGGAGAAAGACCATTACTGAGTCGATGAGCTTGAGAGTGTCTGAAATGACAGCCCTCCCTAGACCACACTAGCCTGCAGGTAAATGAAGACTTGGCAAAAGTCACAAAGCTGTATTTCTTGGGCTCTACACCCTTAGCTTCGGGGGAATCACAGTTTCCCCCAATTTCCTTTAAGTCTTTGCAAGTCCTAGCATATACCTCGGCCAAGTCCTGCCAGCTGCCCTTGCTTTGGCCTGCTTCTTGTCTGGGTTGATGTCCTCAGGCTCTATGAAGTTTCATCTGAGCGCATTCCTGGTGTCCAGCAACATCTCCAGCTCGACTGTCCTGGTGTTCACTTTGCAGGATATAGAAGCCACTGGTCTTGATTTTCCTCTGACTGTCCTTTTTATTATCTCTCAAAAATGGAGCCGAAGCATTCTCAACTCTCCATGTTTCTTTGCTCTGGGCTGTAGCTTTCTTGCCTTAGGACTGTGGTCAGGGTGAGAGGATCATCAGTGACACTCTCTCTCTGCTGCCCTGGAATTCTCCCTCTCCTCCAAAACTGCCTCATTGCCCTTGAACTTCTCACACTTGCATTTCCCATTCCTGGAACCGTTGGGCACATTGTAAATGCTCAATAAATATTTGTTGAATGAATTAATGGAAAATTAATAGAAAACTCTTTGGAGGAATTTTCAGCTCAGAAATTTTTTTAAAAACTTGTTCACAGGAGGCTCACACTGTATCCCTGTCTAGCCATCCCCCCCTCAGCGTCCAGAGAGGCTTATCTGAACCTTAGGGAAAACAGCTTAAGTTGCAGCTAGGACCCTTTACATCTGGGATGCATGAAGATAATAGAGATAAATGTGTCCAGTATAGAGCCTGAGATATCACTGATAACTCAACACCATTATTCCTTTTCTTTCTTTTGCCTAAAATAACTCACTTAGAAGAGGGGAACCTCAAAGGCTTTGCATCAAGAAATTTATGCAAAATGAAAGCAATTCAGAGACCACCGTGCTTCCACATTGGGTATAATATGGGTAGTTCTGTTCATTGAAACCGAAAAGGGCTACAATAGTGTTATTTATTATGATTTTACTTTAGACCTTATCTATTTCCGAAAAGGATTCAAGGCAAGTAAAAAAGTTAAAAAAAAAAAACCAAGCAGATATCTATGTAGAAGAAAAGAAAGAAAAGCAAAAGAAAGGCCCGGTGTGAGGGTGTATGCCCTTAATCCCAGTACCTTGAGAGGTTGAGACAGGAGGATTGCAGGTTCAAGGACAGCCTCAGCAACTTAGCGAGACTCTCAGCAACCTAGTAAGACCCTGTTTCAAAAAAAGGGGGGGGAGGAATTGGAGGTGTAGCTCAGAGGTAGAATTCTCCAGGGTTCAATCCCCAGTACCAAAAAAAAGAAAAGAAGAAAAAGAAAGGTACCAGGCAGCTGGTTGGGTTCATGTTGTTCAAGAACGGAAAGAGTGAGAAGTGAGGCTGGGTGGAGGCTGAGATTGCCCCTGGGGACAGAGCCACTGGTCCCAGGGGCTGGTGGCCCATGGCTGGGGAGGGTGGAGACGGTTGGCAATGGACGAACATGTCACAGATTAGTGCATTTGGGATGGAGACCAAGGAAGGACATCTGTGGAAGTTCCTGGGTTGAGCAAAGTTCTCAGGGTTTCTTTGATCAAAGAAAGTAAAAACTTGGTTAGAAGGCAAGAAAAGAGACACGCTGGTAGACATGAACTTGGAAATGAAAACCAGCATTGCTTCGAAGGAGGCAAATTGTACTGATACTATAGAACGACATCTGAGATCTTAACCACTGGGTTCTTTTCCTCTTTCTTATCTCATTCTGTCTATAAAGCAAGGAGAAAGCCCCCTGGATTTCTAGACGCTGGGAGTGGCATGAGAGGGTGCATCTGGTGCTTTGGGTGAGGCAAGAGAATTAACTGGGAGAGTTAACCTAAAGCGAGAGCCCTCGGAGGGGTATCTCAGTTGGGATGAGGGAGTCACACAGCAGAGGACTATGGTGGGAACTGTCCCCACAGTGAATCTGATTGAGATGTAACTACAACCCTGGGACCCCCAGAGGCAGAACAGTGCAGTCTCCATTCAAGGGGGACCATACATCACCCTGGCCAAGCCTAACCATGAGACCTGCAGAGACACCACCCCAGAACCCTGCCTTCTTCCAGGAGCTCAGGACAGGGGAAATCATCCTGAATTGACATGTTTTAAATAAAAAATGGCTAAGAAATACTGAATTTTAATGGGTGTACTTGTAAGAGACTAGAATACGTTTCTAAGGAGAATAGAGACCGGGAGTCAGAAATTAACTCAAGTGATAAGAAAATGAAGTTACACGTGTGCACACCTGAGCCTGTGGGTGTGAAACCTGTACCTGCTATTCTGGTTTTTAGTGTTGCTGTTGCTATAGTAACGCCTCAGTTAACTGGACAGAATCCTTCCAGGAGCAGGAAGCTTCAAGAAGAGCATCAAATGGAGGTAAAAGCTGTTTGCAATGGCATGTAGTCCCTGGAGTGCAGTGGCAGTGAAAACAGTAAAGGAAGAAAAGGCCTGCCAGCTCACGGGGAGCTTGGTTGATCTGTATGCCAGAGCCCTTGTCCTCTTTTCTCTCTTTCACCACATCTCAGCTACGTGACCTTGGGCTAGTCATTCAACCCCTCTGAGAACAAGAACCGTGGCAGAATTATAAGCCTGCTGGGGAAAACCGCAATGTGCTGCATATGTGTAAGTCATGACTCCCCTATTAGATGACCGTCTCTGAGGGTCACCCCAGGTGGCAGTTGTCTCTCAGCCCCTAACACAGTGTTTGGCACACGCTAAATGTCACTGTGTGTGTGTGTTGAACTGAACAGGTTGAACACAGCTAGTAACGTCAAGGTGTTCCTCGGGAAAATGAAGACTACAAGCTGGGCTTGGTGGCGCAAGCCTGTAATCCCAGTACTTAGGAGCTGAGACAGGAAGATCACAGGTTCGCTACCAGCCTCAGCAATTTAGCAAGACCCTCAGCAACTTAGTGAGACCCTGTTTCAAAATAAAATAGGGCTGGGGGTGTAGCTCACAGGCAGAATGCCCCTGGGTTCAATCCTTAGTACCACCACCACCAAAAAAAAAAAAAAAAAGAAGAAGAAAAAGAAGATAATCAGGAAGGATTTCCAGAGCCAGACCCAGCAGCAGTGTGACCTTGGACAAGTGAATTTGTCATTCTGGGCCCTATCTGCCAAGTGAGAATAATACCAGTACCTATAGCACAAGATCCACGTGGAGTTCAAAGTAATTGGCCTAAGTACCTGGTGCACAGTAAGATCTCTGTGTTCATTCTATTACTATACACATACACAGGGCATATGAAAATGTGTATTGTTAATAATTAAAGAAAGGCAAATGAAGACAAAATAACATTATCTTCTATTGGCAAAGACTTTTTTTTTTTTTTTTGGTACTGGGGATTGGACCCAGGGATGTTCTACCTCTGAGCTATACCCCTAGCTCAGACAATGAAGAAAATGTAGAGGAGTACTTCAGAACATGGAAATGGGCAAAGATATTTTGTATACTACCCCAAAAGCACAGGCAACAAAAGCAAAAATGGACAAATGGGATGACATCAAACTGAAAAGCTTCAGGAGAGCAAAGGAAAGAACCAACAGCGCAGAGACAATCTCCAGAACGGGACAAAATATTTGCCAACTATTCATCCAACACGGATTAATATCCAGAATGTATAAGGAGCTCAAACAACTCAATAGCAGAAAAGCAAATAATCCAATTAAACAGTGGGCGAATGATCTGAATAGATATTACTTGAAAGAAGACATACAAATAACCAACAAGAACATGAAAAAATGCTCAACATCACTAATCATCAGGGATATGCAAATCAAAACCACAGGGAGATATCATCTTGCCCCAGTTAGGACGGCTATTATCCAAAAGGCAAAAAAACAAAAAACA
The DNA here is from genome assembly GCA_004027185.1 of Glis glis. Lineage (NCBI taxonomy): Eukaryota > Metazoa > Chordata > Mammalia > Rodentia > Gliridae > Glis > Glis glis. The sequence goes on from PVJS01008469.1 coordinate 11,835, forward strand.
AAAAACAAAAACAAATGCTGGTGAGGATGCAGAGGAAGAACTCTTGTCCACTGTCAGTGGGAATGTGTATTAGCACAGCCACTACAGAAAACAGTATGGAGACTTCTCAAAAACTAAAAATAGAACCACCATATGACCCAGCAATCCCACTAGGAAGTACTTATCTAAAGGCCATGAAAGCAGCATGTCTACGCTCACTGCAGCACTATTCACAATAGCCCAGATACGGAATGAACCTAAGTGACCAACTGATGAATGGATACAGAAAATGGGGTACATACGCACAATGGAATACTAGTCAGTCAGAAAGAGAACTGTCAATCACCATGACACAGATGAGTCTGGAGGACATTATGGTATGTGAAATGAGACAGGTGCAGAAAGATAAATATCGCATGATCTCACTCATATTCATAAGCTAAAAAAGTTGATCTTTTACACATAGAGAGTTACACGTAAATAAAAGGAATAAGTTGTAGTGTCTTAGAGCAGAGTACAGTGACTATAGTTAACATACTTTATTGTATATTTCAAAATAGCTAGAAGAGAGGGCTTTGAACATTTCCAACAAAAATGATAAATGTTTGAGGTGATAAATATGCTAATTACCCTGGTTTGATCATTGCACACAGTAATACATATATCAAAATATCACACTGTACCCCATAAAAATGTGCATTTATTATGTATCAGTTAAAAGTAAAATTTTAAAAATACGCATATGCCCATAAGAAAGCCAAGATTTTCTTTTTTACTTTTTTTGTGGTACTGGGGATTGAACCCAGGGGCGTTCTACCTCTGAGCTACACCCTCAGCTGTATTTTATTTTTTATTTTGAAACAAGGTCTTGCTAAGTTGCTCAGGGTCTTGCTAAGCTGAGCCTGGCCTCGAACCTGCAGTCCTCCTGTCTCAGCCTCCCAAGTACTGGGAGTACAGGTGTGTGCTACCACAGCCGGCTTAGAGCCAACTGTAAATATTTGCTGTGCTATGAGAGTATGAGGCCATGTTTTGACAGTACCAGTTAAATAAAACCTTTCTCCTGCTCCTTCCCATTCCTTCCTCCCTGGCTGTGGCCATGGAGGGATGAGAAGCAGCAGGCAGGGAGGAACACTGGGCGCTCTCCTTGCCAAAGGAAGGCATATAGCCTCCTGCATCTGAACCCAGCTGGGGAAATGGAGGAGCCTTATCTTTGAATGGAGAGTAAAGTGCTAATGGAATTAATATTATATTACCCAATGTAAGATAGTATGTACATCTTAAAGTGATCATAGCCAGGCATGGTGGCGCACACCTGTATTCCCAGTATGTGGGGGAGGCTGAGACAGAAGGATCTCAGGTTTGAGACCAGCCTCAGCAACTTAGTGAAGCTAGTTTGAGCAACTTAGCGAGACCCTGTATTGAAATAAAAAATAAAACAGGGCTGGGATTAGAGCTTGGAGGTAGACTGCCCCTAGGTTCAATCCCCAATTACACACGCACACGCCAAAATGGGAAGCAGGAAGAAGTTGTTTCATGACTGCGTTGGATGAGTCCTGTGTGCTCACTCTATGGCTGTGCATTGTTTTCAGGTACACCGCTTACCTGTCACTGTGGATGTCTGTTTTTGCCTGCCCTGCATCCAGCCCTGCTCTGGTGGCAAAAAGAACTAGACCATCTTAGCAGTTTTCCTGGGGCTGTAATCATGTGCCCCGAAGACCGGCTAAGAGAGGGGTGTGTCTCCCAGCCCGGCCAGTTAGACTTTCTCTCCAGACTCTAGAATTTCCAGGGCAGCAGTTAATTCTTCCCAGCAACCGTGGTTAGTTCCTGCACCCAGATCCCTGTAACATCCCTTGATTCTATGGGCTACCCTGTGTCCTTCAAATAAATTCCCTTTCCACATAAATTAGCCATGGTTGGTTTCTGCTATCTGTGATGGAAAGATCCCAGGTGTCAAACTGGAGGGAAAACATATGTGGCAGAACAGAGCTGGTGATGTGACAGGCGTCATCCCATGAGAGGGATTCCCACATTCCCCTAATGGAAATGTCACTGAGCGCGTCTCAGCCCCTGTGGAATGTGGACAGTTATAAAAGGTGGCAAGTAGTAGATAGATGAATGGATAGATAGTCAGACATATAGGTAAGTATGGATAACATTTTTATTTCAAATATCATAGTCATTCTCTCTCCAGCCAGTGCTAATTAAGAAGGCAAATGGGCTTGAACAAGCAAGTGTGGTTGAGGCCGTCATGTATTTTCTGAAGGGCTGCTGTGGCATTTCAAAATGAGATGCAGAATTAGAAGATTATACCAAGTCAGTGAAAAACCAATCACTTCGTCATGAAGCTATAGACCAATTTTGTGGCTTTTTCAAGGAATTCTTCTCTGCATATTGTCTCTCTTGAGCAGTTTTATAGTGTTTGTGAAACTGGGTTGTTATTATGTGAGGCTAATGATATCTGTCTCAGTAGGTGTCAGTGACTCAAATGTCCTGGGGTTTAAGCAGAATAAAATAGATTAAAATCATGAAATGTGTATTGAGCCCTGTAGCAGACATTGTTGGTACCCTGACCAATTGCTACCCCCTCATACTTTCTTGCTGATAGAATATATGCAATGTTCAGATATCAGAAAGTCATATATTTTAGGGATGGATAACATCAGCCCTAGTCTAACAATCTTAGTCATTCAAAGTAATTCTATTTTTTTTTTTTTTTTTTTTGCTGGTGATTGGCTTTGAAAAGGACATTCATCTGAATTTGTCCAGTGGGATATTAGTTGCCATTTTCTGGGTAGATCACTCCAAGAGATTTCTTAGTATTAAATAAAATACAAGAAAAATACTGTCTTTTTTTCTGCCTCTGGATGGTGATGAGTGAGGATGTGATGCCTGGAGATAGTGCAGCTGCCTTGTGTCTATGAGGAACACCAGCTAGCATATTGAGGATGGAAGAGAAGACGGATGGACAGAACTTAGGTCTTTGATGCTATTAATAAGCCAATGAATTGACCAATCCTAAAACTGCCTTCCTTACCTTTGCCCTTTTTGTTGTATGAGTTAGTGGTAAATCTCTTCATTGCTTTAGACATTTCGAGTTGTTTTCTGTTATTCGGAAGCCCTTTTCCACTAGGAGTTTACAGTCTGTTTGGAAATTTCACTAAATGGATCTCTGAAATCTATGGCACCAGTTGCTCTCAGACAAAAATATTTTTTGTAACTGGTGCTAACAGCTTTTTGAACCTTTCAGGAATGATTATTTGTGAACTCCAGAGCTCCCGAGGCAAGCAAAGCCATCTTATTACTAATTACAAAATCCTCCCTGAGGTTACGGTCTGATATTTTCACCATCTTTCTTCCCTCCCCCACCCACCTCCCCACTCCACGTTACTTCCTTGTGCACCAGGGGGATATCAGAATACGAAGTATTATTACAAAACAAATGTCATGAGCAGGTTGCTCTATCATGTAGGCACTGCAGAGGATTTTTTTCCAGCCTTGTGACAATATTAAAGATATGGCTTTCATATTGCTTGTGCCTAAGAGGTTGCTGAAAGTCAAACACTGAAAAGCACTCGAGGAGATTGTGACCAGTGGCATATTTGGAGAAACGTGTCCCTGATGATGATGAGGAGGATGTGTATGGTGCAATGAAACGGGGTCAAAGTCCTCCAGCACACCCTCACATCCGAACACAACCTCCTGAACACGCAGGCACAGTGGGTCCGAGTTCAGTTCCTGGTGGTGGAGATGCAGAAATAACTGGTATGGCTTCCACAGCTGCCGAAGAGTTAAAAGAAACTGATGGTCGTGGTGGAGAAGAAAAAGCTATTCTGAAGCACCAAGCAATCACTGGGGGGAAGGCAGGTCTGACCTTTGATTCGCTGATTAATTTTGCAGAAAGGCAACCTGCAGTACATTGCCCTGAGAGCAGGCAGGCCACAACCTTCACCTAGCCAGATGAGAGAGAAACAAATAGTCCAAATGCAAGCTGACTTTGGGGCTCTTCCAAGAGAGCAATTTGCAGGGTGTTTCCTGAGGTCACTGATCACTCAGCCCTGTGGGCCATCCTGTCTGCTGCAATTACCGCAGTGCAAAGAAACGGCCGGTGCTCAGGAGGCTGACCCCAGAGACTGCCTGACACAGAGGCCACCTATCCCTGGCCACTCTGGCCTCCAGGCTCCACCTATCCCTAACTGCATGACCTTGACCAAATTCCTTATCCCTTCTCAACCTGTTCTCTACTTATAAAGATCCACCTGCCTTACAAGGTTATTGTAAAGATGAAAGGAGATCACGTGAATGTGGTAGGTGTCTATTGTTTTGTGGATCCAGGTTTCTTTATGGAGTGGGGGACTCCACCTATACGGTCCTCAGGGCAGTCAGACTCTTGGCACCAGGACCCCTTGCTCCTTGGCCAGAGCTGATTGGTTCTGAGATACACACCAACCAAACTGGGCCAACTGGAACCAGATCTGGGAAGTTTAGGAACTGAAACAGTAGAGAAAGAGGGGCCAGTTCCACTCCTGAAACAGGCCTAACAAGCTTGAAAGATGAAGATACCTCTGTGCTACAGAGCAGAGCAAAGTGGTCAGCAATGGGAGAGAATAAGAAAGGAAGAGCCCGGAGCAGAGACCAGAGCTTCCTGGAGCTCCCTAGGGCTCTGGCCTGGTCCTGGTCCATCTACAACATTCCAGCTCCATCACAG
>PVJS01008469.1:16618-53104 GCA_004027185.1 Glis glis
TACTTTATTTTGAAACCGGGTCTCACGAAGTTGTGGAGGGCCTCACTAGGTAGAGAGAGAGAGAGACAGGGAGAGAGAGAGAGAGAGAGAACGCGCGCTCACATGCGCGAGCTGAGGCTGGCCGCGAACCTGGATCCTCCGGTCTTCACCTCCCAAAGTACTGGGATTACAAGCGTGCGCCACCACGCCCAGCCACCCTCAGTCTTTTTTTAAAAAATTTTTATTCTAAAATAAGGTCTCACTAATTTGCGGAGGATCTCGTTCAGTTGCTGAGGCTGGCCTCAAACCTTTGATCCTCCTGTCTCAGCCTCCCAAGTACTAGGATTACAGGTATAGGATTACACTGCACCTGTCTGCAAGAGTCATTTTCTGATCAAACCAACAGAGACCTTCATAATGCAGTGTATTAAAGGTCAGGGGGTTCTCATTGCTCACTCAACAAATATGTCTCATGTGCCTTCTTTGTGCAAGGTCTAGGGCCTAGGATACACATTCCCTGTCTCAATGAATATACAGTTCAAGCCAGGTGTGGTGGCGCACACCTGTAATCCCAGTACGTGAGAGGCTGAGACAAGAGGATTGAAGGTTGGAGACCAGCCTCAGCAACTTAGCAAGGCCCTCAGTAACATAGTGAGACCCTGTTTCAAACTAAGAAAAGTAAAATAGCACTGGGAATGTAGCTTGGAAGTAGAATGCCCCTGAGTTCAATCCCCTGTGCCAGGGCGGGGTGGGGGGGATATATGGTTCAGTGGGGAATATGGGCATTTCACAACTAATCACCCAAATAAATACATGATGATAGAACTCTTGGTTCCTTTCCCTTAAAGAATAAATTATGTCCCACACAGGCACTTAAGAAGATAGAGATGTATTTTAATGGGTTTAAAAGGTCAAGTCCCGGCATGCCAACAGTTAAACTTCAGTCATGTGGAAAACGCACTAATCCTAGCAGCTCTTTGCCTCCTGCCTGAGGAGGGAAGCTTCTCGCTTCCTATCGTCACCTTTATTGCTCTCTTTAAATCCTGGGGTTTCAATTTTCCTTCCCATCAGAATGATTCTGCTTTTAACCACCCAGCCCTTTCCCCCTGTTATTCTCTAGCCCCAGGCTGGAGCATCCGCTTCATATAAGAGAGCCATCTCTCCCGAGCAGAGGGCTGCAGAGACCCCACGGAGCTGTACTGTCACAGATTTATGACTCCCCGTCCTCTGCCTGTTGAGGAAAATCACTTTATCGAGATGAAAAGCCTGGGGTGGGGGTGGAACAGGGTTTCCTGTTTGGCTCCAGGCTCTCCTGCATATTTCTGAGGCCCTTGTGCTTATAAGTCATCAGGACTATATTTGAGCGAGCGAGCGCTGCGGAGAGAAATTACCAAACATTGAACAGAGGTGTGATTTGCCTTACATTTATTCAGTTATGCTTTTCAGGATCTACAGGATGAGAGGCCGCAACTCTGAGTGTAGACAGGAGGAGCAGAAGCGGCGCCTGCACACATTTTAGGAGAGCTGGTCTGCTGCCTGAGTCTCCCATTCAACGGATCTGAATGCGATCAGGGTTCAGGGTGCCATCTTCATCACCATCAGTATCGTGGTCGTCACCCTTCAGAACCTGAAGGTTCTTGGGCTTCCTCCTGGTTGAACCCATCAGGCCACATATGAGGAAAGTGAGGTTCAGAAAGAAGAAATGACTTGCTCTAGGTCACATTGACTGTGAAGTTGGGGCAGGAGCTACAAGACAGATCCTCTGACTTCTTTTTTATTTTTCTTGGAGGTACTGGGGATTGAACCCAGGGCATTCTACCTTTGAGCTACACCCCAAGACCTATTTTATTTTTTGTATTTTGAAACAGGGTCTCACTAAGTTGTGGAGGGCCTCACTAAGTTGCTGAGGCTGGCTACGAACCTGCAATCCTCCTGTCTCAGCCTCCCGAGTACTGGGATTACAAGTGTACGCCACCATGCCCAGCCAGATCCTCTGATTTCTGACCCATTATTACCAGGCCTTTGTTGTTGTTTTAGTGCTAAGGATAGAATCCATGGTCTCCCTCATGCTGGCAAACACACTACCACTTAGCTACATCCCCATCCCTTACCAAGCTTTTTGTAGATAGCCTGAGGAGCTAGGTGTGGTTTAATGGATTTAGCACTTAGTGATCTGAACATTAGGGTGTCACCAATCTCAGTCAGACGTTTGAAAAGGTACACAAAAGCTGGGTGCAAGCTTGTAATCCCAGTGCTTTGGGAAGTGGAGACTGGAGGATCCAGGTTCGCGGCCAGCCTCAGCTCTCTCTCTCTCTCTCTCTCTCTCTCTCTGTCTCTTTCTCTCTCTCTCTCTCTCTCTCTCTCTCTCTCTCTCTCTCTCTCTCTCTCTCTTTAGTGAGGCCCTCCATAACTTCGTGAGACCCGGTTTCAAAATAAAGTATAAAAAAATAGGGCCGGGGGCGTAGCGCGGAGGTAGAACGCCCCTGGGTTCAATCCCCAGTACCGCAAAAAAAAAAAAGGTACACAAAGCATAATTTATTTTTTCTATTTATTTCCATCTAAGTAGTAATTTAATCATATTATAAAAACCTGGAAAGCGCCAGGTGTGGTGGTGCATGCCTATAATCCCAGTTGGATTGGCTGAGACAGGAGAATCACAGGTTAGAGGCCAGCCTCAGCAATTTAGCGAGGCCCTCAGCAATTTAGTGAGACCCTGTTTCAAAATAAAAAATAAAATAGGGCTGGGGGCATAGCTTGGAGGCAGAATTCCCCTGGGTTCAAACCCCAGTACCAAAAAATAAATAAGTAAATAATTAAATAAAAAACTTGGAAAGTAGAAAAAAGAAAATAATAATCTTAATCTTAAACAATCTACATTAGCATTTTGTTTTCCCCTTTCTAATTTCTTCCTTTATATTTTGTTTTCTTTGCATGTAATCGTGATTGCAATACATCCACACAATCTTATGTCCTGTCCTGTGTTTTCATTTAGCTTTATAACACAAGCATTTTCCATGTTATTACTTTGTCTTTGTAGCCATAATTTTAATGATTACTTAATATTCTATCAAATAGAAGTATCACAGTTTAGTAAGCCATTCATGTACCATTGGATATTAGGTTCCTCTCGTTTTCCATTAACATAAATAATGCTGCAACGAACATCTTACGCATATAGCTTTTACCCTGTATTTATGTTATTTCTTTAGGATAGCTTCCAAAAGTGGAGTAGCAAGGCCAACATTTCTGAACAGTTTTATGGCTCTTAATACTTGTTGCCAAATTGCCTGCTAAAAGCTTCTTACCAATCTACATAAACAATTTTGAATAAGCCTCAAAAAGGTGACCAAATAAAAATTTAGCAAGGAATTAAACAAGAACCACTCCATGTCCACATCTTGTATGCACGATGGTTAAGTGCGCCCTTGCTTATGTACTGTGGAGTAGTCGGATCGCTCTCCTAGGGCTGAAAAGAGGAAGATAGTAAAGGCCCTTGGGCTGGTTGTGTCATTATTATTTCCAGGCCTCTGCGCTGTCATTTCTTGTGGCTGCACAATAGAATCACCTGCAATACTATCAGACTGCTGAGACCCAGGGCTGGCCCCAGAGATCTGACTTAATTAGGTTGGCCCTAGCTCTGAGATTGGAGAGGTTCCCCAGGTGATTCTATCTGGGGCCAGGTTAAGCACCCCTGCATGAGCCCAGAAATAGTCAGGGAGTTTGAGTTCAACAAACACAAAGACCCTGAATGATATCCGGGGATCTGTTTCCTGGGGAAGACCTCAACCCATGGGTGCCAACAAGTCTCCCTGCTCCTCCCATCCTGAGACAGGAAATGCCTGTTACATCCGGACCCTGACTTTGGAGGCCCAGGGGTTCCTTAGAGGGTGAAATGAGGGAGCACACAGTGTCAGGGACAACTGTGGAGCCTCCCAACTGCCAGCCTGGGGAGACGAAAGGATAGGGATCCCCAGTGTCCAACTTTAGAGGATTGGTAAACACATGGTGGCACATTTATGTCCTGGGAGTGTCATGAAGCCACTAAAAAGAGCTTCTTTGTACTAAAATGAAAAGCTCTTCAAAGTTCTGAATGAAAAAAGCCAGGTGCAGAAAAGATGTACAGAATGTTCTGATTTGGGTGAAAAGAATCCTATTACATACATATTCACTAGTCTGTGTGCAGAAGGTGTCTGGAAAGATCCAGAAGAAGTAAACAGGAGTGGTGACCTTAGAAGTATGGGTTTAGAAGCATGGGAGTAAGGAGAGAGACAGGGACTTGAACTGTTCGCCTTAGGCCCCTCTCTACTGCTTGTAATGTGTGCCTCCAACATGTATTTGCTTTTATAATTTTATTTTTAAAAGAATAATAAAGGCAGATGTGTTGGCGCACACCTGTAATCCCAGTACTTGGGAGACTGAGACAGTAGGATCGCAGGTTCAAGGCCAGCCTCAGTATATAGCAAGACTCTTAGCAACCTAGCAAGACCTGGTTTCAAAACCATAACAAAAAAAAATTAAGAGCTGGGGTATAGCTCGGAGGTAGAATGCCCCAGGGTTCAATTCCCAGTACCCCCCAAAATAACTTATTTTGTCTGGGGTCACTTGGCTAGTAAGTAGTAGGTCCAGGACTCATACTCCTGGCCATCTGTCCCCAAAGTTGTTTTTTTTTTAATTAAGAACAGTATAAATACGCCAGACTTACAATGGTTTGACTTATGATTTTTTGACTTCATGATGGTGTGAAAGCATGATGCATTCAAGTAGAAACTCTACTTTGAATTCTTGTGATGCTGGGAAGCTGCAGCTCCCATTAAGTCATGTGATCACCGGAGGAAATTTCCAATATTCTTCAGTGTTCTGTGTTGCTAAGCTATGATGTTTGGGAGGATGGGTGTATTAAGTGCATTTTTTATTTTTAATATTTTTAACTTATGATGAGTTTATCAATACCCCATTGGAAATAGAGAAGTATCTATATAGGGCTTTGCAATAATGGGAACATTGAAAAGAGATAATACAAATAATAATCTTATACTGTCACTATCTTTTTTTTTTATGGTACTGGGGATTAAACCCAGGGGCATTCTACCTCTGAGCTACATCCCAAGTCCTATTTTATTTTTCATTTTGAAATAGGGTCTCACTAAGTTGTAGAGAGCCTCACTAAGTTGCTGAGGCTGGCTGTGAACTTGCGATCCTCCTGTCTCAGCCTCCCAAGTACTGGGATTACAGGAGAGCGCCACCAGACCTGGCTTCACTATCTCTTTTGAGATGAGTTAAACCAATGTTAATCCCATTTTATAGACAAAGAAACTGAAGCCTCAAGAAATAAAGAACTAGCAAGAGAATCAGGACTGGTAAGAGGTGAACTAGAGTCCAGGGCTTCTGACTTGCAGCCCTCTGACCCCAGCAGCCTTGTTATGATTCCACACCTCTGAAATAAACCTCATAGAAGCAAGAATCTGGTGTCCCAGAAAAAAAACTGATTTCCATTTGCCATGGCTTTTTGTGGTATTCAGGGGCATTCTACCTCTGAGCTACACCCCCAGTCCTATTTTATTATTTATTTTGAAACAGGGTCTCGCTAAGTTGTGAAGGGCCTTGCTGAGTTGCTGAGGCTGGTCTCAAACCTGCAATCCTCCTATCTCGGTCTCCCAAATTCTGGGATGACAAGTGTGCGCCACCACACCAGGCTTGCTGTGACCTTTCCTGCCCCTCTCCCCCACACATACACTGGAGCCTGGGGAGGCACTGAAGGCTGCCCAGAGGAGCTGCTCCCCGAGGAGGCTGGGAGTGAAGAAGAGCTGGTCGTTCCTGTTCCAGGAGGCCCATGGTGGTGGCACAGGAAGGGGCAAGCAGGGCCCTCCCCTGCAGGGTCTATTGTTATAAACTCCCTTGCTTCTCAGGATGTGGGCTGGACAGCAGGGAGAAGCAGTCTAGGGGTGAACTAGTTGGAAGTGTGGGTCAGAGAGAGGAGGAAATACAGTCATTGATCACTGAAAATGCAAAGTGCAGCATTTAGGTGGCTGAAGTTGGCTCCTAGCCCAATCCCATCACAGGCTCTGGGCAGTGAAAGGTTAACCATCAATCACAACAGAGACTGGGCCTGAACTCCGCTGGGCTGGGCAGAGCCCTTCAGAGCAAAGAAGGGAGAGACAGTAAATAGCTCACACTCTTTCAGAGCCCCATAAAACACCACACACGCCTGAGAATCTTTTAAAGGTCACTGGTGTACCTGGCTTCCACACTGCACCCCTCCACCTCTCCCCACTAAATCTAGAGAGTGTGTTGGGTGAGGGAGGCTGTGCTTCTTCCTTCCCTCTGTGTCCCCTGTTATAACTTGCCTCCAGATGACTTAGAAATTTCTCCACAAATGTACATCAAATAAATTGAATGGACACCACCAAGGATGGTGATGGCTGATACTTATGGTTTCACTCACTCATTTTGTCAACATTATAAATTATGTTATATAATATGAACATAATATATAACATCGTATTATATCAACATCTATAGAATGTTAATTTGGATGAATTTATTTATTTGTAGTTAATTTATTACTAAGCTTGTGAAATAGAAACTAATCCTTACTCACTTCATTTTACAGGTGGAGACACTGAGCCTTGCAGAGATAAAGGACCTTGCCTGAGGTCACACCATGAGTAAGGGGACACCAGGCCAGCAGGACCGGTGACTCAGAGTTCTCTCCTCTGCCATGGCTCAGGCCACTTTCCAAGGATAGTGTGTTTCTCCAGGAGAAAGGGTTGAGCCATCTTTAAGCAGTAGATGTCCCAGCAAAGAGCGGGGCAGTTAGAGTGGTGGCTTCAGAGGCAGGTTTGATAGGGAAGGATCCGGAGTTGTTATGTTAAGAATGGACCCGTGAGGTATGTTTATCTGATGAAAAATTTATCAAGTTGCACTTATGATTTGTGCACTTTTCTCTATATAGGTTATGCTTCAATAAAAATTAAATTAAAAAGAACGAGGTAGCAAATGGTTCCCCAGGCTCCTGATGCTGTCTTATATAGAAGGATGACTGGTTAATTCTTTTGCTTCCCCGTGGGGTGGGAGAAAGCAGGTGTTTGCTCCCCTGGAATCTTTCCCTGTTCCGCAGCATCTTCCACACTGCCACAGAGCTGTCATCCGGAAATAAAGGCCCAATCAGGTCCTCTTCTGCCTGCAATTCCTCAGTGACTTCTTGTTACCAACAGAATAAATCTTAGACTCATTGGCAAAGCCAGCTGCGTTTGTGCTGAACCAACTTCCCACCCTAGTCTTTCATAGGAGAGGTGGCATAAGTAGCAGTCGAGCATGGAGACCCCAGGCCCAGCGATCTCCTGGCCACATGACGGTAAGCAAGTCCCAGAACCTCATCTGTAAAACATGAGTGATGGTTATGGACTGAGGAGCAGAGATGACATGCACGCAAGGCATAACACAGCGTCTGGCCCCCAGGGAGCTCTCAGTGAAGGTCTGCTGTCACTTCTCACTTTTCATTTGTGTTCCCAGACACCTTGGATTATTTCTTCACCATTCTCTGACCAGAAGTCTCATTCTCCCCACCACCACCCCGCCCCTACATCTTACCCCATCCTGATTATCCTCTTCTCTTCAAGATGAACTCAACGTCACTGCTCCAGAATGGCTCTTTCAGGCCCCTGCCCACCACTGCTGCATCCCCTGTTATGGGTTTAATCATGCCCCCTACCCAAATAATGTTGAAATTCTAATCCCTCGTACCTGTGAATGTGACCTTATTTGGTCTTTGCAGGTGACTGGGTTAAGATGAGGTCTTTGGGATGTGCCCTGATCTAATACAACTAGAGTCCTTATAAGAAAGGGGACACCTAGACACAGAGACAGACAGGCATGAAGGGAAGATGGTGTGAGGACATAGGAAAGACACCCTCTCAAGCCAAGGAAAGTCTGAGCTACTAGAAGCTAGGAGAAAGGCAGGGAGCGGAGTCTCCTTCACAGCCTTCGGAAGGAACGAACCCTGCCGACACTTTGATTTCGGGCTGCTGGCCTCCGGAGCTGTGAGACAATCAATTTCTGTCCTAATCCACCCAGCGGTGCTTTGTTACAGCAGTCCTAGGAAACTCATAAATCCTCTCTCCAGTGAACTTCTCTTCTCCAGTATGTGGTTGGAGAAGTGTTTACTCTTCTCTTTTTGTCTACCCAACACTGTTGTCATGGTGGCTTATCAGCATCATTATCATCAGGGCTAACACAGAGCCTCAGGTCATGCTAGGCCCTATTTTAAATATTCTAAATCTCATCTTTACAACAGTCTGTGACATAGGTCCTGTGATTGTTGCTATTTTACAGATCAGGAAACTGAGACCTAGAGAGGTTTAAGTACCAAGAGTCACACAGCTAGTAACGGCGATGGGATTTAAACCCAGGCAGCCTGCCTTCAGAGCCTAGGTTCTGTCCTCCATCATCTAATAATCCTCCCACTTAGTTACAGGGCTGGGGACGTGCCCCATGTTGGATGGATGAGTCCTCTCTAAGGATTTTATAAAATAGGCATTTTGGGAAGAAGAGCCAGCTTTTTTGGTGGACCACATTTATCAGATGCTATCATGGTCATGTCCTTTAACACGTAGAAGAAGCAGGTCTATTTAGAGAAAGGATGCTCAAGCTAGGCACTGTGGTGCATGCCAGCAATCTCAGTACTTAGGAGGCTAAGTCAGGAGGATTGCGGGTTTGAGGCCAGGCTCAGCAAACTTAGAGACACCCTGTTTCAAGAAAGAAATAAATAAAAAGGGCTGGGGGTGTAGCTCAGAGGTAGAATGCTGGTGGTTTTAATCCTCCCCAGTAACCCCCAAAAGGATGTTCAGTCAGAGATAAGAAATGGAGAGATGAATGTACTCCAGTCCCTCTTTGACCAGGAGACCTCGCTCCAACCCTGCCTTGTTTATAAGAACCCACAAATCACACTTTTGTCCAAGCTAGTTATGTTGGCTTTCCATCATTTGCAAACAGAAAATTCTAGACCAGTTCAATCACAAATTAGAAACGGGACAGAAAGACTGTTCCCATTTGAGGGTGGTCTCCTGAGTGGCATGGATAGAAATAAACCTCTGCTTCCGTGAGGCAGCACTCTCCTGTAAGAGGCTGGGCACCAGAGGGAGCTGGGCTTTGCAGGGCCAGATGCAGAGAGCACGTGTGGGGAAAGCAGAGAGAGAACACGGTGGAGTCCTGGAAGTCCCCAGCTCTGAGGCTTGGCTGCATTCCTGCCCTTGAGTTCTAGGAGACCTCCCTGTAGCCATTAATCCACTCCCCCTTTTCAGTTTAAATTGGCACAGGTTGGTTTCAATAGGTTGCATGCAAAGAATCATAAATAATACACACACGGTAGGAAGTCAGTAATTGTGGAATACAATGGAAGGTTCTTAAGTGAGGCGGTAAATAGGATGGAGACTATATTCCTTAGGAATATTGTCTGAAACCTGTATGTGGGGGAGATTACTTGGGGGAGCACAGATGGGGGACAGTGAAAACAAAGAGGTACCCACAGAGGTCGGCATGAGAGGTAACAGGGCATGAGTAACCGGACAGGGAAGTGGGGGATACCGAGGGAGACGATCTGGTGGGACTTGAGAATTGAGGAGAAGGGGAGTGAAGGAGAAGGGGATGTCAAAGATGACTGGGAATCTGAGTCTGGTTTCCAGAAGGGAAGATGAGGCCATTAATAGAAGGAGGGAAGTTAGGAGAGAAGACGAGCAGGCTCTTGCGCACCGATGCTGAGCCAAGGTAGCAGTGACAGAACTAATTAGAGTCACTGAGCAGAAAGAAACGTGGCCTGGTGTTCAGCAGAGGAGCCTGCCGCAGAACAGAGACTAGGGAGTCACTCCTAGCTGAGAGAGCTGGAGCCCATAGAGAGGCCTAGGCAGCCTGGGGAGAGGATCAAGGAAGAAACAGAGAGAGGCAACTTAATTTAGGAAGAGAATGAATTACCTGAAAAACAGAAAGAGCAGTCTGAGAACGATGCAGACCCTCCGCATGGGCAACTCGGAGGGACTCCAGGAAGCAGACAGACTCCAGAAGGGTGCATGGTGAACAGTGCTCAGACCTGCAGACAGGCCAAGAAAGGACAGCTCTCAGGAGACTGAGGCAAGGTGATTTAGCGCACTGAGGAGGAGATCATGAGAAACCACCAAGGGAGCGGCGAGTCAGCAATGAGGGAGGAAGACAGATGGCAAGGCCTTGGGGAGAGGGGCTGTCAATGATCTAAGGCCACAGCAGGCTCAGGCTGCTTTGGCCTGCTCAGGGAGCGGCGAAGACAAGTTTACAACTAGGAAAAGATCTGGAACACCTGTTTGATGACAAATGTGAGGCCTCCAGGAAATAACCTGGACCTGCTGGTGAGATCGTGAGAAACCTGAGCTGCCCTCTGTCTGATGGAGGGGCAGGGGCTGGGTGGTCAGGGCTATGGATGGAGGGTAGAGGCCTGCACCGGCCTCATCAGTAGAGAGAGGAGACGTGAGGAAGTGATAGTATCCAGGGCTCTTGATTGTAAACAACCCTGACCCTGGCTAATTTAAGCAGAAAAAGAATTCACTAGACGGCTTTTGAGTGGCCCACAGAATCCGGAAGTGTATTAGGTATTTATGCTACGTAACAAACTATCCCAAGATTTATAATATCATAGTTTTGATATAATATCATAGTTTTGGGGGCCAGAGATTGGGGAGCAGCTTAGCTCTGAGTGTTTCTATTTGGGGGCTGTCATTAGGGTGTATTTGTGATATCAGGTGGGGTTTCATCTTCGGAAATCTGACTGGAGCTCTTCCAAGATAGCACACTCAACTTGGATGTTGGCAGGAAACCTCAGTACTGCCTTGATTATTGGCAAGGGGCTTCATTCTCTTGAAGACAGGTCTCTCTATAATGCTGCCTGAATATACTTATGATGTAGCAGCTGGCTTTCCACAGAGCAAGCAGGCCCAGAGAGATTGAGAGAAAGGTATAAAATGCAATGCCTGTCATGACCTAGACTCACAAGTTGCTGAATTCTACTCAAGAGAAGAAAGTCATTAAGTCTAGCCCATCCTCTGGAGAGGAAAATTGAGAATTTTTTTCTTTTGGTACTAGGGATTGAACCCAGGGGCATTCTACCTCCAAGCTACACCCCCAGACCTTTTTAAATTTATTATTAACCGGTCATGGTGGTGCACGCTTGTAATCCCAGTACTTGGGAGGCTGAGACCGGAGGATCTGGGTTTGGGGCCAGCCTCAGCTACTTAGTGAGGCCCTCCGCAACTTAGTGAGACCCTGTTTCAAGATAAAGAATAAAAAATAAGGCTGGAGGTGTAGCTTGAAGGTAGAAGCCCCTGGGTTCAACCTCCAGTACCGCAAAAAAAATAAATGTATTATCATTATTATTATTATTATTTTAAAACAGGTCTTGCTAAATTGCTAAGGCTGGCCTAGAACCTGCGATCCTCCTGTTTTTGCCTCCTAAGTACTGGGATTATAGGCATGTGACACGGCACTTGGCAAGCCCCAGTATCAAATAATTAGTGAACATATTTTAAAATTAAAGCCATTACAGAAAAGTTGAAGAAATAAATTAGAAAAACAGGGAGAATGCTTTACGGCCAGTTCTCCAGCCAACACTCACACCAAGGACTAGCATGGTCAGGGACAACATTGAGGCCCTGCTGTCCAGACACAGGCACCCCTCTTGTAAACACTCCCTGTGTTATTTATAGCACTTGCTCCAAAGACAAAGTGGCCAGCCTAAGCAGCTGATTGGCTGAGTTTGAACCACTTGTGCCTGTACCTGGGATTTGGGGCTTCTGTAGATATGAGGCAGGATCTTTTTTTTTTTTTTTTTTGCAGTACCAGGGATTGAACCCATGGCGTTCTACCTCCGAGCTACACCCCCGGCCCTATTTTTTATCCCTTATTTTGAAACCAGGTCTCACGAAGTTGCAGAGGGCCTCACTAAGTAGCTGAGGCTGGCCACAAACCCGGATCTTCCAGTCTCCTCCTCCCAAGTACTGGGATTACAAGCATGCGCCACCACGCCCGGCTGGCAGGATCTTGACTCACACTGAGACCTACAGAGTTGAAGAGCTCCCCAACACAGACACATACACACCATAAGAGCAATTTCTACCACAAAAGGCCGATTCTCCAACACCAACGGGGTGTCTGACATTCGATTCCATTCTGACACCGACTCCCAGAGTTAGTACAGACCCTGAAGGTTACAGGACTGAATCACGTTGTGTCCGCACAGAATAGAGAGAAACCAAAGTGCCAACAAGATTCACATGCTTCTGTAGAAGCAAGATATTGGAGCTACAGATGACATCCTTGAGACCCCCCAAAAACCCCATCTCTGAGAGTCCCTGAGAGTTTCCAGAGGAAATTGGTAGAGGGAAGGTGTTGGTGTTCCCATCATATAGAGGATGAGATTTTGAGTCATTTAAATGTAACTGGTAACAGAAGAGTGACCCCCAAAAGTAGGATTTTGAGTCATTTAAATGTAACTGTTAACAGAAGGGTGATCCCCAAAAGTAGAAGATATGAGGATATTTTGGATTCTGACACTTCGCCTTAAATATAAACTTAAAGTCTTTGTATGTGAATGTTATTGTTAAGAAAGAAAATGGAGTCTTCTAAGGTGAACTCTGGATTTAGTTTTAGCAAGACAATGAATTTTTTTTAATGAGCTAGAGCCTGGGGCCTTGTAGGTGAAGCCAGTTAGAGAGCTAAGGTCTGAGAAAGGAGGAGAAAGTGAAGGAATATAGACAAGGCATAGAAATAGCTCCCGAGGGAGAGCTGACCAAGAGGATGTCTCACCTGGTTGGTCTCACCTGGGGTTCAGGTTTCTAGAGGACCCAAAACACAGGCCCTAGGGTCATGAGTGGGTAGAGTGTGGGGGGACCCAGCCACATGGGGAGGTCATTTTCTAATTGAAGGTTGAAGCAGTCTACTAGCTGGAGCCAAGATGGGTAGGAGGAAAGGAGGGATAGATGGTGGAAGAGATGAAGGTCAAGGGCGGAGAGGACAGGCAGAAGTATACCCTCCAACTTGAGAAATGGGTCTTGCAAAAAGCATTGTTTTCTTAATGAAATGTCAGATGGAGGCCCAATGATGAATGTCCAATCAATGTTCAATAACAAATTACTAATTATTATTCAACAACTAACCATGCTCTATGATGGAAACAAGAAGCTCACAGAGATGCCCTGAAGCTGCCCTTCTATGCTCTGAGTTTTGGAAGGACGCACCCTTATCCAGGTCCGTGAGGATTCTTTCTTGGTTTTAAGATTACTTGATCAGCCAGGCATGGTGGTGCACACCTTCAACCGCAGCTACTTGGCAGGCTGAGGCAATAGGATCATAAGTTTGAGGCCAGCCTGGGCAACTTAGAAAGACTCCGTCTCAAAAAAAAAAAAAAAAAAAGCTGGGGATGTAGCTCAGTGGTAGAGCACTTGCCTAGCACATGCAAGGTCTGGGGTTTAATTCCCAACATTGAAAAAAGAAAAAAGAGATAACTTGACCGGCTGGTTCTACTGTTTGTCTATATTAGTGTTGAGAAGGTTCCCTTGTCTATATTGTCAAACCCCTCTTGTAATGGTTCATTTCTTTTTTTTTTTTTTTTTTGCGGTACCGGGGATTGAACCCAGGGGCATTCTACCTCTGCACTACAACCCCGGCCCCATTTTTTATACTTTATTTTGAAACCGGGTCTCACGAAGTTGCGGAGGGCCTCACTAACTAGAGAGAGAGAGAGAGAGAGACAGAGAGACATGGGGGAGAGAGAGAGCTGAGGCTGGCTGCTGCGAACCGGATCCTCTGGTCTCTGCCTTCCAAAGTACTGGGATTACAAGTGTGCACCACCACACCCGGCTTGGTTCATTTCTAATATTCAATAAGTTTCTACTATGTGCCAGGCACTGGGAGATACAAAGATAAATGAAGTAAACCAGTGGCCTTTGTCCTCAGTTCACATTGTGTGTGTGTGTGTGTGTGTGTGTGCGCGCGTGCACACATGCATGCACAAATGTGTGTTTGTGTTGGGATATGAGGATTAGGGTGGTTGAGAGACTGAACAGTATAGCAAGATGTTAATACAACGTAAAGAGTACTAGCCAAGAAGAGATCGATACTCATCCACATACATGCTAGCTAGATATCTTTCATATATCATCTCACTCCTCAACAGAACCTTGTAATGTTATTATTCCTATTTACAGAAGGGACACTGAAGCCACATGACTTCTCTGAGGTCACCTGGTTAATAAGTGGCAAAACCAAGACCCATATCCAAGCCTTTCAAAGGTCACAGGTTTATTTTGCATTTGTTTGTTTTTTTGTTTTGTGGTACTGAGGATTGAACCCAGGGGTGTTCTATCTCTGAGCTACACCCCTAACCCTATTTTATTTTGAAACGGTCTTGCTAAGTTGCTGAGGCTGGCCTCGAACCTGCAATTCTCCTGTCTCAATCGCCTAAATACTGGTATTACAGGTGTGGGCCACTATGCTAGGCATAGTTTGTTTTTGTAATTGTCATAAATACACATAACCAAGCCGGGCATGGTGGCACATGCTTGTAATCCCAGTACTTGGGAGGCAGAGACCGGAGGATCTGGGTTCACGGCCAGCCTCAGCTACTTAGTGAGGCCCTCCGCAACTTCGTGAGACCCGGTTTCAAAATAAAGTATAAAAAATAGGGCCGGGGATGTAGCTCGGAAGCAGAAAGCCCCTGGGTTCAATCCCTGGTACCACAAAATAAATAAATAAATAAATAAATAAAATAAATAAATACACATAACCTAAATCATTTTAATCTTTTTTTTAAAAAACTGAAGTTTTATTTTATTTATTTTGAATTTTTCATTGTTTAAATTTTTAAAATTTTGGTACTGCCAGGCATGGTGGTGCAGACCTGTAATCCCAGTACTTGGGAGGCTGAGATAAGGAGGATCACAGGTTCAAGGCCAGCACACAGTAACTTAGTGAGACACTGTTTCTAAATAAAAAAAAAAATAGGGCTGGGCATGTAGCTCAGAAGTAGAACATCCCTGGGTTCAGTACCCAATACCACACACACACACACACACACACACACACACACACACACACACACATATTTGGTACTATATACATAACATGAAATTTACCATCTTAACCATTTTTTTTTTTGTGTGTGTGGTACTGGGGATTGATCCCAGGGGCATTCTACCTCTGAGCTACACCCTTAGCCTGTTTCTTTAAACAGGGTCCCACTAATTTGCTGAGGGGCTAAGTTGTTGAGGCTGGTCTTGAACCTGTGATCCTCCTGTCTCAGCCTCCCAAGTACTGGAATTATAGGTATGTACCACCACACATGACTCATCTTAACAATTTTTAATGCACCACTTAATAGTGTTGAGAACATTCATAACCAGGGGATGGTTTTTTTTAAAAGGTTAAAATGGTAAGATTTAGGTTATGTGTATTTATGACAATTAAAAAAAACAAACATTGCCAGGTGTGGTGGCACACATGGTGGCTTCTTGGCTCAAGATTCCTTTGTTGTTGTTCTGAGCCAATTCCCATCCTGCTGGAATGTCAGAAAATTGTCTTTGTGCCAGTCCTCGCCCCAGCTGAGATGATGGAGGGGACTGGCTATACAAATGTACGGTGGCATCACAATGCTCAATCCACCACAGGCCAGGCTTCCTCTAGCCTGCCCCTCAGGGCTGCTGCTAGAAATGGCTAGTTCCCAGTGAGGGCTGTAATGGAGGAGAGATTCTCATATTTCAAGGAGAGCGAAGCTTAGAATTGTTAACCATCCCCACAAGGCCCATAAATTGCATTTTAGCTTGCTTCAATTGCAGAACGAAATGGTCTGTTTTCTTGGCAGTTTTTATTTTTCCTTCTCAGTCTCCCTTGCCCTCTGGTTCCCTGGCTGATAGGTGCAGGGGTTCCTTCCTCTCTGCCGGTCTTCAACTCTCTCTCTTTTTGACTGATTTTGGCAGAGTTTGGGCCTCCCTCACCAGGAGCTTTTAGCCAGTCTTGGACTCAGAAGATAGTAGAATTATAAGCCTTCCTGAACATTAGCGATTCACCCCACCCTTCATTGTTGAGACTTCTAAAAATACTGAGATATGATTTACATACAGCAAAATGCATAAGTCTTAGTCTGTAGCTCAAGTAATTAATTCTGCTCAATTAATAAATGAATTTTACCTATGTAGACAGTCATGTAAGTGTCATTGTAATCAACATGTAGAACATGTCCAGCTTCTCCCCGCATTGTTCTTCTTCTATCATTACAGATTGCCGGTGCTGTTCTTGAACTTCAGATAAATGGAATTGTGCGGTATGCGTTCCTTTGTCTGGCTACTTTCTTCACTCAACATCATAGCGATATTGAGATTCTTCCATGTTTGTTGCAGATATCAGTAGTTTGTTCTTTTTTTATCACAGAATGTTATCATTTATTTATCTGTTCTTCTGTTCAAGGACTTTTGGGTTGCTTCCAGTTTGGGCTACTGTACAAGTTTCTTAGGGCTGCCCAAAGCAGAGCACCACAGTCTGGGTGGCTTAAACATCAGGAATGTTTTCCTCATGATCCTGGAGTTCAGAATCAAGATCAAGGTGTTGGCAGGTTGGTTTCTTTGAGGGCCTTCCTCCTTGGTTTGTAGATGTCCATCTGTCTATTGTCTTCACATCGCCTTTCCTCCATCTGTGTGTCTTAATACCTTTTTATAAGAACATCAGTCATTTTGGGTTAGGGCTCATCCCAATGACCTCAGTTAACTTTAATTTTTCCCTTTTTTTAAGTATGGGGTGATTGAACCCAGGGATGTTCTACCACTAAGCTACATCCTTGGCCCTTTTCATTTTTTATCTTGACAGAGTCTCACTAAGTTGCTCAGGCTGGCCTTGAACTTGCAATCCTCCTGCCTCAGCTAATGACTTCTGTAAAGGCCCTGAATACAGTCATATTATGTAGTACTGGGGGTTAGGATTTCAGTATATGAATTTGGGGGGTCACAATTCAGGCCACAACAGCCACGACGAACAAAGCCGCTATGGACATTTTTAAACACATTTTGTAGATGTACAGTTGTCCAAACTGGTTGAGCCAATTTACACTCCCTTTAGCAATGTGCAAAGGTTCCAGATTTTCTACATCCTCACCAACTGCTTCATTTTGCAGATGAGAAACAGACCCATGGAGTGGAGGTGCAAGGCACACTTTCCCAGAAGTGGATCATGAGCTTGAGGTTGCAGAGTGGAGCATGCTGAGGAAGCCCCATCCCCATCCTGCTTTAAGAGTTCTGAAATCCCCCAACATGTTACCCTCAATCAGTCATTCATTAAAAATAGCATTGGAAACCACCTGCACCTCAGGTCCTGCGCTAGGCTCTGGAAGTGAGGTAGTGAACAAGAGACACAGGAAACTTACGTTCAGGTTCAAGCAACAGACAATGTACACAAGTAGGTAAGTATAGTCTTCCCTTGGTATCTGACAGAGATGGGTTCCAGGAACCCTCGCAGATACCAAAATCCAAGGATGCTCAAGTCTCTTACATAAAATGGTGTGGTATTCACATATAACCTATGCATCTCTAGATTACTTTCTTTTTTTTTTTTGGTACTGAAGGTTGAACCCAGAGACATTGAACCCCAGCTACACCCCAGTCCTATTTTATTTTTTATTTTGAAACAGAGTCTCACTAAGTTGCTGAGGTTGGCCCTGAACCTGTGATTCTCCTGCCTCAGCCTCCCAAGTACTGGGATTACAGGTGTGCACCACCATGCCCAGCTTCTAGATTACTTTTAATACCTAATACAATGTAAATGCTATGTAAATAGTTGTCATACTATATTGCTTAAGGAATAATAACAAGAATAAAAGTTTGTACATTTCCAGTACAATTTTTAAAAGATGTTTTCAGCTGGGCATGGTGGTGCATGCTTGTAATCCCAGTACTTGGGAGGCTGAGACAGGAGGATCGCAGGTTCGCGGCCAGCCTCAGCTACTTAGTGAGGCCCTCTGCAATGTAGTGAGACCCTGTTTCAAAATTAAGAATAAAAAATAGGGCTTGGGGTGTAGCTCAGAGGTAGAATGCCCCTGAGTTCACTCCCTACTACCCCCCCAAAAAAAAAGTTTTCAATCCACAGTTGTTTTAATCCACAGATGTGGAACCTACAGATACAGAAGGTGACTGTAATTGTAGATTGCAGGTAAGTGCTGGGCAGAACCTGAGCTAGGGAATAAGGGGTTCAGGGTGCAGAGGGTAAACTCGCTTTTAGATGGGTTGCTCTGGAGTGCCCCTCTGCGTGGGGGACAGAGGAGAGCTCTCAAGGATTGGAAGGCTCCAGTCAGGCAAAGGTCACACAAAGCCCAGGTGGAGCTGCTCCAGGGACGGAGGGGCCAGGACATGATGGTGTGATTGGATCTGAGTGGGCCAGGGTCTGGGCAAGGCAGGAGATGAGAACTGTGGGGCAGGGCTCCAGACCATGCAGGAACATTGGAGGGTTTCAGGGGAGTGACAAGCAAAATCCAACGGCTATTACTACATGGATTGTTGGGGAAGAAGCAGGCACACTCTTTAGGAGACTGTCACCTTGCCTAGGTGAGACATGTGAGGGACTTAGATGGAGGTGGCAGAAAAGCAATATTTTAGAGGTAGAACTATCAGGACATGGTGAGGGGTGGGATGGGCCTGCTGAGAAGAGGGGTTTAATTAAAGATGACTTCTAAGTTTTGGCTTTGAACACTGGGCAAGGATCTTTCAGTTATAACCTACCAATCTCCACTGTAAAATTCTCTTGTCTTTCCAACTACTGTATATCTGGAGCCTCAGGATAAGTAGGTATCCTACAAACATCCTTGAATGAATAATTCATTGTATGTATGAATGGAATAGGTCCAAGAAAAGAAGTCTTTTAGCTGGGCATGATGATTCAGGCCTGTAGTCCTGCTACTCTGGAGGTTGAGGGGGGAGAATCACTTGGAGGTCAGCCTAGGCAACACAGTGAGATACCAAATCAAAATTAAAACTAAGCCGGATGTGGTGGCACAGGCTTGTAATCCTTGTAACTTGTGAGGCTGAGACAGGAGGATCCCAGGTTCACAGCCAGCCTTCAAGAACTTAGCGAGGCTCTCAGAAACCTAGTGAGACGCTGTTTCAAAATAAAATATAAAATAAGGCTGGGGGTGTAACTCAGAAGTAGAATGCCAAGCCGGGCATGGTGGCGCATGGTTGTAATCCCAGTACTTGGGAGGCAGAGACCGGAGGATCTGGGTTTGTGGCCAGCCTCAGCTACTTAGTGAGGCCCTCCGCAACTTTGTGAGACCCGGTTTCAAAATAAAGGATAAAAAATAGGGCCGGGGGTGTAGCTCGGAGGTAGAATGCCCCTGGGTTCAATCCCCAGTACCCCGCAAAAAAAAAAAAAGAAGTAGAATGCCCCTGGGCTCAATCCCCAGTACCACAATAAATAAATAAATAAATAAATAAATAAATAAATAAATAGTAAGAAATAAAGCCTGGCATGGCAGCACATGCCTGGAATCCCGGATACTTGGGAGGCTGAGGTTGGAGGATCTCAAGTTTGAGTCCAGCCTGGGCAACTCAGACCTATTTCAAAATGAAAAAATAAAAGGGCTGAGAGATAGCTCATTGATAGAGCACTTGTCTAGCATGCACCAGGCTCTGCGTTCCACCCCCAGCACTGCAAAAACAAAAACAAACAAACAAGTTAAAAATTGGGAAAAAAGATTTTTTCTTTTAAAAATTTTAGTAAGGTTCATCAGTAATATTCATGTAACATCAATAACTGTTTTAAAGTGTATAATTCAATGACATTTAGCACATTCACAATGTTGTACAAGCATTAACTCTATCTAGTTCCAAAATATTTTCATCCCTCTTTAAGGAGTCCCTGTACCCATTAAACAGTCACTCCCCATTCCCTCCTCCCACTAGCCTCAGGCAAGCACTAGTCTGTTTTCTGTCTTTATGGTTTCTTCTGGATATTTCATATAAATGTAATCATACAACATGTAACCTTTTGTGTCTACTTTTTTATTAGCATATTTTTGAAATTTGTCCACATGGTAGCATGTAACCCTTCATTGCTTTTAATGGCTGAATACAATATCCATTGTATGGCTATATCATATTCTGTTTATCCGTTTGTCCCCTGAGGACATTTGGGTCGTTTCACCCTTTTGGCTATTGTAAAGAGTGCTCCTATGAACACCGGTGTATAAGCATTTGTTTGAATATCAGTTTTCAAATTTTTTTTAGTTTATAACCTAAAGAGTGGCTAAATAATGTGGCAATCTACTTTAACTTTTTGAGGAACTTAAAAACTGTTTCCAACAGCTCAATAAAGTATTTTTTGAGAGAAAAAGAAAAGGTAGAATAGAGGCTGGGAGGTAGGAAGAGGGCTTTTCTATCTTTCACAAGTAGCCTTGGACTCACAACCTTTTACCGGCTGTGTGATGTGGGTCAAATGACTTAAATTCCCTGGGCTGCCTTCTCATCCTTAAAGCGGGGAAAAGAAAACGTACTCCTGTGTGCTCCCATTGCTTTCCCTTAGTCCCTGACCCGGCCTCCTGCACTCCCTCAAACTGCTGCTTGGCTTTGGGGCCAGCCCCACCCCAGCAAGCGCCCCGCTTTGCGGAGCCGTGAACTACAACTCCCAGCAAGCCCCTCTCCGGCCGCTCCCGCCGCCTCGTGCGCATGCCTTGGCAGACGTGGCACCGAGAACTCGGAGGCGGGGAGCGGTTGGGAAGTGGCCGTGGCTGTTGGCCGCCGCGGAGCTGGCGGGCGGGCGCTGGAGCCCGGGCGGAGACGGGCGGCGGCGGCGGCGGCGGCGGAGATGGCACGGGCCGGGCCGGCGTGGGGGCTGCTGCTGGCGATCTGGGTGAGGCTGGGGCGGGGGCCGGCGCACGTGCGCCCCGCGTGCCGGTCGGCGCTCTGCACTCGCGGCCCTCGGGACGCGCGGGGGCTGCCTCGGGCTCCGGGCGGCGGCGTGCGTGCCGGGCAGGTGGCGGCGCGGGGGACGCTCGCGGGCGCCGGGGCAGGAGGCATCCCCGGGGCGCGGGGCGATGCCTCCCTCGCAGGTGCTTGCTGCACCGCACAACTTTGGAAGGGCGCAGGTCCGGGGCGCCACCAGCTCGGGCGAGACACCGGTGCGCTGGGGATGCGCCCGGCGCGGACTCCCGGCTCTGCACCTGTGCGAGTGCGAGGCGGGATGGAGGTGCTTTCCACCGGCACCGCCAGAAACCTTGTTTTAGGATGACCCTTGTTTTTGGTTTCGACCCTAAGCGGTTGGGAAACCGCGGCTCAACACCCGGGCCTCGGCCCGCAGACTGTGCTCGGCGGACTGGGCGGGGTCGCCGCCCCCGGGGAGTTCTGCTCCGACCCGCGGCGGACTCTTGACTGCAGCCCCCGCCACTTCCCGGCTCTAGCGTGGAGCAGCGAATCACTTGAAGTATCTTAGTTTCCTCACCCTTGAGATGGGGGGCTGTAAAGATATCCCCCTTACAAGGTTGTCCGGAGGGTCGGATGAGAAGTCGGAGGAGGAAGCGTTGTAAACTGCAAAATCATACAGGGGTGGAGGCGGGGCGCGCCAGGGTGATGGGAGGGGTGGGCTGCCCGAAGGGAAGTCGCTACTCTAGGGACCTCCGGGGATCTTGGGGACGGGTCGGGATGGGTGTGCCCCAGACCTGGGTGCAGCCTTGCGTTACAGTGGGTGTTTGTTGGGATGTTGTGGCCATCCACATGCTTCCAGTAACTTCTGGTCTCCCTTATGTTAGGACCATCCTGATTCCTTTTATCCTCCCTTTAGTTCCAGGAAACTTCCTGCTCTTGGCTCCCCCACTAACCCAGGTTTTTCAGGTTTTTCCCCCCCTTTGGGTGTGGCAAGGATATTGGGCAAATGGGAGGAGAAAAGAGTGTGGATTGAATTGCTTTAAACATTTCCAGCCGGGCGGGATGGCGCACACTTTAATCCCAGTACTTGGGAGGCAGACAGGAGGATCGCAGGTTCCTGGCCAGCCTCCGCAACTTAGGGAGACCCTGTTTCAAAATAAAGAATAAAAAAATAGGGCTGGGGGGTGTAGCTCAGAGGTAGAATGCCCCTGGGTTCAATCCCCAGTACCGCAAAAATAAATAAAGTAAAAAATAAAAATAAATAAACATTCCATCTCCCAATACCCTGTCCTTTTGGAATCACCAGTGAGGAGTGGCCCCGTATTTTCTGGTTGTCTGGAAGAGAGTGGGGAAGGAAGCTCTGTTCCTCTACTCTCCCTCTAGTGAGGCAGGCTGGAGCTGTCACTTCCCTGTATCTGGATGTGCGGGACACCGTTGGCCATCAGTTCCCTGGAGCCAGCTGGCATGGGTAGGTCTCCTGAGCAGGGGATGGCACCATCTTCTGCCTGACCCCCATCAGGTCTTTGCCCTTGGACTCTCTGAAGGGTTCCTGCTTTCTTCCCTTTTCCCTTCCTCCTGTGAAAACAGTTGGTGTGGGGATCTGAAGTTTCATTCAGCAAACATTTATTTATCTACCATATTTCTTGGCACAAGGTTGAATTTGGGGTGGGGAGGAAAATACACATTGTGCCTGCCTTCTGGTACTGCCCTGGACTGGGTGGGGAGTCAGTCATGTGAACGATGAGTGACAGAAGAGCAAGTGCTAATACCCCAACTGCTGATAGTCTCCATTGAATGGGAGCCGCACTTTAAGTTAGAGGCAGGTCAACCATGGCGGTCCTGAGGTGGTGGGCTGAGCAGTGTCTGCAGGGAGTGTGCGTGGTAGTTAGCTGGGGCAGTGGAGGTCTGCAGGTGCCCTCCCCAGGGCCATGTGGAAGAGCAGGGAGGTTTGCTGAGACCACTAGAAGCTGAGAGTCCTGAGCAAGCAATTTACATCATCTCCTTTCCTAAGCCAGGAGTTTCCCTTGGCTTGGGGGTGGGAGGCAGAGGGAGTGGGCCTATAGGGGCTGTGGTGAGTAGTGGCTGCTGGATACCAGGGTGGGCCTCTGAAAAATCTATTTATTTTTGGTACTAGTGATTGAGCCTAGGGGCATTCTATCTCTGAGCTACACCCCCAGCCCTTTTTATTTTTTATTTTGAAACAGGGTCTTGCTAAATTGTTGAGGCTGGTCTTCAACCTGCAATCCTCCTGTCTCAGCCTCCTGAGTGGGATTACAGGAGGTGGGACACCACGCCCTGGTGCCTCTGCAAATTTAAATGCTATGTGGATCAGATAAGGACTTCCTGATTCCTTGGGAGTAGATGGGGTTTCTTTGTTCACTCAGTATTTACTGAGGGCTGGCTGATAAGTGCACAACATTGGGCTGTGACCCAGGGAATATAAAGAACTGGTCCCGCATCCTCTGTTTTGCTCTCCACAGGTTCAGTTACCTGTGGTTAACTAGAAGGGAGAGTGTAGTACAAGTATTTTGAATGAGAGAGAGAGACCACATTCACATAACTTATCACAGTATGGTTATAATTGTTCTATTATATGATCATTAGTTATTGTTATTAGCCTCTTACTGAGCCTAATTTATGTTAAACTTTATCATAAGAATGTGTGTATAGTGCTGGGCGTGGTGGCGCACGGTAGTAATCCCAGTACATGGGAGGTGGCGACTGGAGGATCCGGGTTCGCGGCCAGCCTCAGCTACTTTTTTTCTCAGCTACTTTGTGAGGCCCTCCACAACTTAGTGAGACCCTGTTTCAAAATAGAAAAAGTATAAAAAATAGGGCTGGGGGTGTAGCTCGGAGGTAGAATGCCCCTAGGTTCAATCCTCAGTACCGCAAAAAAAAAAAAAAAAGAATGTGTGTATAGGAAAAAACACCATATAAGGTTATGTCCAATTTGTGATTTCAAGACTAGGGGGTCTTGAAATTATCCTCTTTGGACTGTATAGAGGGGTCTACAGAGATTTGTGTAGAATATATACCCACCACTTTGTTGTTGTTTTGGTACTGGGGATTGAACGCTGGCACTCTACCACTGAGCTAATCCCCATCTCTTCTTTTTTTTTTTTTGCAGAACTGAGGATTGAACGCAGGGGCATTCTACCTCTGAACTACACCCCCAGTCCTATTTTATATTCTTTATTTTTTTTTTAATTTTTTTGTGGTACCGGGGATTGTACCCAGGGGCATTCTACCTCCGAGCTACACCCCCAGCCCTATTTTTTATTCTTTATTTTGAAACAGGGTCTCATTAGGTTGCGGAGGGCCTCACTAAGTAGCTGAGGCTGGCCGCGAACCTGGATCCTTTGGTCTCAACCTCCCAAGTACTGGGATTACAAGCATGTGCCAACATGCTCGGCATCCTATCTCTTCTAATTTTTATTTTGAGACAGAGTCTTGTTAAGTTGATGAGGTTTGAACTTGTGATTTTCCTGCCTCAACCTCCCAAGTTGCTGGGATTACAGGCGTGTTTCCCTATGCCCAGTACCCACCACAGTTTTTATAGTATTAGTAATATGGAAATGGCTTAAGTACTCAATACTAGCTGCATGGTTAAATAACTTCTGGCCCTGTTCATACCATGGAAAGTGATGTTAGTCTTTGTCAGTATGGGTTGCTATAACAAATATATCATACACTGGTGGTTTATATATAACAAATTTATTTCTCACAGTTCTAGAGGCCAGAAGTCTGAGATTAAGGAGCCAGCATGGTTGGGTTGTGGGGGGCGGGGAGTCTTTCTGGCTATAGACTGCTGGCTTTTCTTTATATCCTGTGTGGCAGAAAGAGGACTAGAGACCTCTCTCCTGTTCCCCCCCCCTTTTTTTTCAGTACTGGGGATTGAACCCAGGGGCATTCTACCTCTGAGCTACACCCCAGCCCTATTTTATTTTTACTTTAAAACAGGATCTTGCTAGATTGATGAGAGTTTGAAGCTGTCCTTAAACCTGTGATCCTCCAGTCTTAGTCTCCCAAGTACTGGGATTACAGGCACGCACCACCACACCTGTCTTTGTGTCCCTTTTTTTTGAAGGGCATGGATCCCATTCATGAGGGCTATATCTTTATGGCCTTATCATCTTCCCAAGGCCCCACCTCCTAGTACTACCACAGCAGGGGGTAGGATTTCAACATGGAATTTTGGGGGGGATACAAACATTTAGTCCATTGCAGTGTTTATAAAGAATATTTATATTTACTAAAATATACAATTTATTAAAATATGTTAAGATATGAAGAATATCTAAGCATGTGGAAAAATGCTCAAGTGTGATTACCAGAAAAGTAGGATATAAAACCAAATCCCAGGGTGGCTGGAGTTATGTGTATGAAGAATTAGTAGTGCAGCAAAATACTAATTGTGATTGTTCTGGAAGGTGGAGTGGTGGATGATTTTCATTTACTTCTTTGCTTATGCTTTCTTGTGTTTGCCACATGAATATGTATTAGTTTATAATCAGAAAAGTTAAAAATATTTTTGAAAAAGATTTCTTTGGGGGCCTTCCTTCAGCCTTCTAGAAGAACACCAGGTTGACCGGGACAACACCTGGGACAAGTTAACCCCAAGAGCTTCCAGGCTGCATCTCTGCCCTTGGGGGCTGCTATGGGGGAGGCCAGTGCTGTCAGGCCCCAGCCCTGCACTTGGCAGGCTGCCTTCCTGCCCTCGGGGCCCTGGCTCCACCCTGCAGCACATTCTTTCCCGGGGCCATGCTTGCTGACTGTCAAACAGGCTCCAGGATGGAGAAACGTGTCAGAGCTCGAGAGCACCCTCCTAGTTCCGTGGTTCTCTGACGTCAGGACAAGAACTGGAGCTGGGCTCTGACCAAGTTTTTACTGGTGTGCAGACAAATTAGAAAAATAACAATGGTGAATCATTCCCCCCTACCCCCCCACCCTCGCCTTGAATCTAAATATTTTTAGTTTAAAAACTTGCCAGTCCTGCATGGTAGCCCATGATTGTAATCCCAGTACTTGGGAGGCTAAGACGGGACGGTTGCAGGTTCCAGCCTCAATAACTTAGTGAGGCTCTGTTTCAAAATAAAAATAAAATCTGGCGGGGGGTGTCGCCTGGAGGTGGAATGCCCCTGAGTTCAATCCTCCACACCACAAAAAACAAAACACTTTCGCATTTTTCTAACTTGATGTCCATATTTTGGGTGGGGTCTTTTTTTTGAAAAATAAAACCTGCAATAATGTATTGTGATTTCTTTCTTCTCTTTTTTTAATTTTTTTTTTTGTGGTACTAGGGATTGAACTCAGGGGTGTTCTACCTCTGAGCTACACCCCTGGCCCTATTTTTATTTTGAAACAGGTCTCCCTAGGTTGATGATAGACTCACTACTTGCTGAGGCTGTCCTCGAACCTGTGATCCTCTGGTCTCAGCCTCCCAAGTACTAGAATTACAAGTGTGTACCACCATGCCCAACTGTGATTTCTTTTAAAAAAGTCCCTTCTTGATAAAATTTATTTTAAAATATGTTTGCTACATATTATATTTAAATGTGTATTTTAAGCAGGGCATGGGGTCACATGCCTGTAATCCCAGAGACTTGGGAGGCTGAGGTAGGAGAATCTCAAGTTGGAGTCCAGCCTCAGCAACTTAGTGAGACCATATGTCAAAATAAAAATTTAAGAGCCGGGTATGGAGGCACATGCCTGTGATTCTAGTATTTGGAAGGTTGAGACGGGAGGATCACAAGTTCGAAGCCATTCTCAGCAATGTAGCAAGACCCTATTTCAGAACAAAAAATAAAAAGAGCTGGGGGTGTATCTTGGAGGTAGAATGCCCCTGGGTTCAATCCCCATTACCACACAGAAAAAAATTTGTTAAAAAGGGCTGGGGATGTGGCTCAGTGGTAGAGTACCTCTGGGTTCAATATTCAATACTACAAAAATATATTTTTAACATTAAAATGTATATAATATAGTCTGTGAGATTCAGACATCTGAGAACTGATCTCACTCAGCCTTTGAATTTTACTTTACTTATTGATTGATCGATTGACTGATTGATTGTGGTGCTAGGGATTGGACGCAGGGCCTCATGAATGCTAGGCAAGTGCTCTACCACTGAGCTACCCCCCCAACCCTTCCTATTTTATGAGGGAATGGTGAGGCTCCCAGAGGGAAGAAACACAGCCACCCACTTAGTAAGGAAGGGTAGAGCTGGAGTCGAGCCAGGCCTGCTGAATTATAGATCGGGTTCTTCCCACTCCTCTGTCTTCCTAGTCCCCCAGCTCCTGCCTGTCTCCCTGCCTCTGCCCCTGATGGTGGCTGGAAGCTTAGGCCCTAGGGGGCAAGTGGGTGGAGGTGCAGAGGCAGATGTTTGCCCCTGGCCTCTCCTGCAGAGCTTTTAAGGTACACTCACTTAGGTTCTGCGCTTCTCTGGGACCATTATATATTTAATAGGCTCTTGTGGACTGGCTCGGAGACTTTATTGCCATTTGTAATGCTGTTTGGAACCTGGC
Organism: Glis glis; assembly: GCA_004027185.1. Lineage (NCBI taxonomy): Eukaryota > Metazoa > Chordata > Mammalia > Rodentia > Gliridae > Glis > Glis glis. The sequence goes on from PVJS01008469.1 coordinate 44,028, forward strand.
ATGCACTTTTCCTACAGAAATAAACACGTTACGGAGGAAGTCTTAAAACAGACCCAGCATGCAAGGTGGAGCTGTGGCCAAGTGCCAAGTGAATGGCAAGTGCTGACTGCTGGGGATTTGGGACAGGCCAGGTGGTGGGCACCGAGTGGCCAGAGACTGCCCAGGAAGGATTGTGGTGGGAGCTGGCCTCACAAGAAGGGCAGGTCCCAAGCTGTGGGACCACAGTAGGGCTCCTCCTTCCGGCTGTGTGTCCTGGCACCTGGCCTGCAGGCTGGGAAGGCAGCCTCCAGGACTGAGCTTAGGAGGGATAGGCCAAGCTGGGTGGAAGGAGCGTTTGAGTCTGACAATGGGGATAAAAGACTGGGAAAGTGATGTTGAGAAGCATAAATGCCTGACAGAGCCCTGGGGTCTGGACTCCAGAGGTGGTGGAGACATGATGACAGTGACCCTTGTAATAATAATAGTCAGGGTGTATGTGGGCTCAGGTTGGAGGGCAGAAGCTTGGCTACTCTCTTTCTTCCCTGCTGTCCACAGGATAGAGTCAAACATGGTGTGGTGGGAAGAACATGGGCCCTACCTCACTTTTCTTGTTTGTTAAGTGGTGATAATAATATCCATCTTGCAGAGCTGAAAGGATCAGAAGTGACACAGGAGGCTTGTGGCATAGTGCTTGGCTTGTGAAAGGGCCTGGTTGAGCCCAGTGTGGTGGTGCATGCCTGTAATCCCAGTACTTGGGAGGCTAAGACTGGAGAATCACATGTTCAAGGCCAGCCTCAGCAACTTAATGAGACCCTGTTTAAAAAAAATAATAAAAAGGGTTGGGATTTAACTTGGAGGTAAAATGCCCCTGAGTTCAACCCCTAGTACAAAAATTAAAAAAGGTCCTGGTTACTGGGATGCTTGGCAGTGGCTGGATGTTGATGAACATGAGGTAGTGGGCAGTGTGGGGCTGGGGTGGGGGCTGAGTGTGTGGGAGGCCGTGCTACCAGGTGGCAGCCTGGGTTGCTAGGCTTCTCTACCCAAGGTGCTTGGAGCTGGCTCCTGGCTCTCACCTTGTCCCCTCTCTGCCGGGCCCTTGCCGAGACACTTGGGCAGTGGTGTATGCAGAGGGCTAAGGATTTAAGTGCACTATGGTTTTCTCCTCTTCCTTCTGAAAGTAGATCCTCTCTTGAGAACCAGGGCTAGACCACACTAATCCCTGGAGGGTTTCGCCCTCACTCTGTGGTTTGCTCTGTGGGGCTCTCATGTCTTGCTTAGTGCTTGTGGTAGGTTTTGAGGCTAAGTGAACCAGGCCTGGACCAGATGTGTGGGGTGTAAGGAGGGTTTAAGTTATTTTACTTTGCCTGGACCCCACCCCCATTTTGGGGCCTCGTGGGAGAGGGAAGGAACAGCTGGGCCCACGCAGATGTGTTGCTCTGCCCCCTCTGCCTAGCCCATCCTGCTCCGCTGCTAGAGCCTCTGCCTACTGTTTGCTGACCACAGTTGTGCAAGACCTGATGTATTTGTAAAGGGCTTTAGAATTTGCAAAGCATTTCCAGGTGTTTCACGCCAGTGTAGTGTTGAGACCCATGTTGACTTGGTGAGGTAGGCTATTGAGTACTATGACCTCCAGAGAAGGAAGAATGGATGGATGGACGGATGGACGGACGGACGGACGGAGAGGTCGGAAGCGATACGCCATGTGTCAAGATTGGAGGTGTGTGTGGCTGGGAAGGCGAAGGTGCAGGGGGATAGGTTGGGATGCACAGTGGCTCACTTGAATGTGTAAGCAGCCCTGCAACCTATTCTTTGGCTCTCTGATGGCTGCAGTGCAGAAGGAGGGGCAGCGAGCTAGGCAAGAACTGGCCTCCTCCCTGAGTAGCCTAGGTTCGCTGTCCCCTCTGACTTTTTTACACCAAATGCCAATCTGTGCCATTCTAACTAATGGCTAGCTTTGCAGTCATGCAGTGGGTGGTTAATGACACTCAGATGTCATGAGATTAGAATGGCCGTTACGCATCTTTTTATTCCTCAAAGTCACACCGAGGCCTGGGTTATATGTACAGTTTTCAACTCACTGCCGCTTGCTGGGGCAGGGGTAGAGGATCCACTCCAAAGAATCCTACGATTCCTGCAGATCCTTGGCATCTTGGATGCACGAGCAGGTCCTTTAGTCCTTGTTGGAAAATGGTAAGGAAGATCAGGTGGAGAGCCAAAAGCTAGCATCAGCATCCTGCGTGTGTCACAGATGTTGGCTCATTCAACAGATACTTTTTTTTTTCCCCAAACGGATATTTTCTAGTGTATCTTTATGAGCCAGGCCCATGCTAAGGCATTGGGGATATAAATAAGATGGACACTGTCCCTTCCCCTAGTGGCCTAGTGGGAGAGCCACTAATTAATGACTTACTCAGGCAGTAGTGCTGGAAAGAGAAAGTATAAGGTGGTAAGAGATGGTGTAACAGGGACCCTTTCCCTGATGTGAGGAGTCAGGAAAGACTTGGAATAATGTTTTTAAATGTATAAAACAACGCATAGATTTATAAAGGAAATCAGTTCTGTTGAAATACAATATATATTGAATAATATGATAGCAATTTTGTAATAGAATATTTGGTTTTTTATTGACAGATCATATAAGGAGATCTAAATAGCAGGTTTGATAACTTCTATGATTTTAAGCAGGGATGTGCATAAACAGTGTTTCAGGATATCTACGCCATTTGTAATATTATTAAAGGTGATTTCTCTTGGTGGCAAAGTCACAGACACTGCTACTATAATTACCACCATAACGTGTCATATTCATAAAGGAAGAAAACATTCATACATCCATAAATACATTCATAATAAAGGAAAGGCTAATTTTCAGTTAGAGCTTAATAAAAATGAAGATAGATGTAACCTCTCTTTACCTAAATTCATAGACTCCAATGCAAAGAAAAATTATATAAACTTGGAAATAAAAGATGATTTTGTGACCTTTCGATGTCATACTAGAGCACTGTGTAAGAAACCTACCTGAGGGCCATCTGGTTTGTGCCCTGGAGGATACAGCTTTATCATTCTTTTTCTTCTTTTTTTTTTTTTTTTGCGGTACCGGGGATTGAACGCAGGGGCGTTCTACCTCCGCGCTACACCCCCCGGCCCTATTTTTTTATACTTTATTTTGAAACTGGGTCTCACGAAGTTGTGGAGGGCCTCACTAGGTAGAGAGAGAGAGAGAGAGAGAGAGAGCGAGAGCTGAGGCTGGCCGCGAACCCGGATCCTCTGGTCTCCGCTTCCCAAAGTACTGGGATTATAAGCATGCGCCACCACACCCAGCCCAGCTTTATCATTCTTTAGGGCCCATACTCTAGAGTTAGGTAGGATGTGAATGATTTGTTTGATAGAGAAAAGAAACAACATATTAGCCAGTTTGGTTTTTTTTTTAAACTTTTTTGTAGCATTGGGGATTGAACCCAGGGTACATTCTACCTGCGAGCTATACCCCCAGCCCTATTTTATTTTTATTTGGAAACAGGGTCTCTCTAGGTTGATGAGAGTCTCACTACTTGCTGAGACTGTCCTCGAACATGTGATCCTCCTGTCTCAGCCTCCCAAGTACTGCGATTACAGGCGTGCACTACCACGCGCGGCTCAGTTTGGTATCTAATTTAGCAATGTTAACTCAGGATTCTTTCCCCCCTCATTGATCATATAAAGATTACTTTCTTGTATCCTCTTTCTACAATATATTTAAAGCATTTTTCTTTATCCTCTTTTGATCTAGCTTTGCCATTTTAGTGGGTCCTTTATTAATGACTTAAAACTTTGAAATATGCTCAGTGTGTATTTGTATGGGAAGTAGGGTTTCATTGTTTTGCTTTGTTTTTGGTACTGGGGATTGAATCCATAGGCATCCTACCTTCAAACTACACCCCCAGTCCTATTTTTTTTTTCTTGAAACAGGATCTCAGCAGGTTGTGGAGGGTCTTGCTAAGTTGCTGAGGCTGGCTTCAAATCTGTAGTCCTCTTTTCTTAGCCTCCCAAGTACTAGGATTATAGGCGTGCACCCTCCACACCTGGCCAGGGAAGTAGGTTTTTGATGTTTGTCTTATTCATGACCCCAGAGTCAGAGCTGCTGAGGGAACAGGATGTAAGAGTGTGCTACTCAGAAGACAGGTCCCAGATAGAGATATTAATTGAGGGGTGCTGCTTAGCAGAGTGTAGGGTGGGCTGAGGGAGTGCTGAGGAGCATGCATGTGAAGGGTAAGGGAGAGGAGGGCTTGTGAAGAAGTCAGGAAGGATGGCCGGAAGGTGGAGGGGAGACCAAGAGTGTTCTTTGTGGTCCAAGAGGGGGAGCACAATGAGAACCGGAGTCCCTGTGGAGTTTTATCTGCAGGGAGGTCATTGCTGAACCTCTACCAAGAGCCATTTTGGTGGGAGGGGATGCCGGTTTCAGACGGATGAGGGCATGCAGTTTTTGCTTTTCTCTGAAGGGATTTGGGGGATTGTGGGCATGTGTGTAGCAGAGGAAAGATGGATCAGGTCTTTGTTGTGGCTCTTTTCAGTTGGTCACACTCAATGTGGAAGGGAAAGCAGACTTGCTGGCCTCTCTGGCTTTGTTCTGGTTGGAGATATGGGGGGTGGGAGCTCGAGGGAAATCCGTGGGAACTGTCTATTCTTGTGGACTGGTGTAGAGAAGAGATCTGATCTGTGCTCACAGACCTCTGTCAGCGCCCTGGCTCTACCGTTTTAGGCTTCACCCAAGCCAAGTCTCATAACTGCTTTGAGCCTCATTTTTCACATCTCTGAAGTGGGGTTAGTACCACTCCCACACCGAGTTTGCAAACATTCTTATTGCAACTCCTGCAAGAACAATTGTACATTTTATAATATAGTCATAAATATATATACATAAACATAGCAGATTTAAGTGTTCCACTTAATGCTTAATCTTGCTACCTGTGATAGACACTGATGTTTTCTATTTAATGTCATTTTTAAAAGATGCTGGTGTCACCCACTGAATTGATTTTTTGACTCTACTCTTGAGTTGAGACCTGAGGTGGTAACATGGGTTTAGATTCTCAGCTTTAGAGGACTGAATGTGATAACGCGTATAAAAGCACAGCTGTACTCCAGGGGTCATGAGCACTTGAGTTGTTATTTTCTTATCAATTAACGAAGCTTGGAGCTAGGGTTGGATTTCCGGAGTGGGAATTCACCTGCTCCTCCTCCCTGCCGCCTAATTCAGTGTTCCCTCTACCAGTTCTTCCTCGTTAACTGGCCTGGCACACCAGGCTGGCAGCCACCCAAAGCCCTCTTGGCTCTAGAAGAGGTTTTCCAAAACATTAAAAGCTTCAGGGACTTAAGTCTTGGTTAAATGCACTGCAGTTGCAATTTCAGGATAAGAAAACCTGTTTTTATAAGCTCTCAGATCAATTGTCCTACCCCTGGCTTGTCCCTTGTTGACAGCCACATTTGTGCTGCAGGGGACACAGGGGGAAAACTACTGGGTAGCCCTAAATATAAAGTGTAGTTTTTCTTTCTTTTACTCTTATTTTCTTCTTCTCTCCTCTCTCCTTCCCTCCCTTCCTTCCTTCTTTTTTTTCATACTGGTGATTGGACCCAGGAGCATTCTACCTCTAAACTACATCTCCCATCCTTTTATTTTTATTTTGAGACAGGGTCTTGGTAAGGTGCCCAGGCTGGCCTTGAACTTGTAATTCTCCTGCCTCAGCCTCCCAAGTAGCTAAGATTACAGGCATGAGCCACTGTGCCTGGCTAAGGTATAGTTTCTTAAAGGAAGCAAAATATAGGTTTAGTATCCCTTATCCAAAATGCTTAAGACCAGAAGTGTTAGGTTTTGGATTTTCAAATATTTGCTTATATACATAATGAGGTATCTTGGGGTTGGCACCCAAGTCTAAACACAAAATTGATATCTTTTATATATGTCTTACACACATAGCCCAAAAGTAATTTCATACAGTATTTTTAGTGCACCTGAGTTTTGACTGTGACGTGTTACTTGAGGTCAGATGTGGAATTTTCCACTTGTGCTCATGTCAATACTCAGAAAGTTTAGGATTTTCAAGCATTTAAGGATTTGGGATTTTCAGATTTAGGGATGCTCAGTTGGTTTGAGAAATGCAGCTAGCCTTGTATTTATAGGAGCAAGGTGGTCAGATGTGTGTAGCTCTAGGAATCTATCTACTTTAGGCTCCAACTTGGGCACTGGAGTCTGTCAGATTGGGTGTGAATCACAGCTCACTTACTTGCTGTGTGACCTTGAGCAAGGGCTAGAATTTTGATCTTGAGTGTCCCCCAAAGGCCTGTGTGTTAAAGGCTTGGTTGCCAGTCTGTGGTGCTATTGGGAGATGGTAGAACCTATGTGATGGGGGTCCTAGTGAAAGGGGCAGGTCATGGGGGCATGCCCTTGAAGGAGATATTGGGACCACAGCTACTTTTATTCTTGACCATGATGTGAGCCGTTGACTCTGCCATGCACTCTCTGCTCATGTAGTTGGGCACGCTGAGGTCCACCTGATCATGGACTGGAACCTCCAAAGCCATGAGCCAAAGAAACCTTTTCTCTTTATAAGTTAATTATCTCAGGTATTTTGGTATAGTGATGGAAAGATGGCTAATACAGCAAGTTTCTTAACTCAGCCTCAGTTTCTTTATCTATAAAATGAGTGCAATAAAGTACTTCTTAAACTTGTCAAGATAATTAAATTAGATAATCATGTGAAGTGCTTAGCTTGGTGCTGGTCACACAATAGCATTCTGTACTTTCACCCATTAGCGCCCTAATGGCTAATCCTTAGGCTCTGGACTTTGGAATAAAAGAATCCTCTTTTGGATTCTATTCAAATGCTTTCCCATTTCTCTTTCTCAGTAAGTGAGCTCCCCCAGCTGCAGCTATCCAGGAGTCCCATATCCCAGAGCTAGGTCATTGTCTGTCTGTCTGACAGACACATACGCACGCACGCACGCACGCACACACACACACACACACACACACACACACGGTGTTATAGTCCAGGGACTCATGATACTCATTTGTAGTTCAAAGATTGGGGGGCAGACATTTGAGCATCAGGAAACCTGAGCGATGAAATCCCCAAACTTGACTTGAGGTTAGGCTTTTACTCTTGATGAGGAGTGGTGCTTATTCACCGTGGTTGGTGACAGATGTTTAAAATTTGCCTTTTTTTTCTTGTGGTGCTGGGGATGGAACTCAGGGGTCTTGTACCTTCAGGCTTGCCCCCAGCCCTATTTTATTTTGTTTTAACTGGAAACAGGGTCTTGCTAAGATGTTGAGAGACTTAAGTTGCTGAGGCTGACTTTGAACCTGTGATCCTCCTGTTTTAACCTCCCAAGTACTGGGATTACAGGCATGCGCCACCATGCCCAGCTTAAAATTTGCCTTTTAAGGAGCACAGATTACTCATATTTAAAAATTAATGCTGTTTTGTATATTTCTCATCAAAGCCATTCTACAAATATTTGTTAGGTATGTGTTGCATACAACAGAACCTGTAAAAAAACCCCGTGCTTATGCAGGAAAGTGCTAGTGAGCGTTTGTTTGCTGGACCATGACTGGCATCAGAAGGCCTGTGGAACAGGCAGGGACAGTTTTCAGTTGGTTTCTAGTACCTCTCTCTTTTTTATTTTTTTCTTTATTAGACAAGTACCCCCCTTACTTAGTAATAGTGTCAGACTTACAGAAGAATTGCAAGAATACAAAGTAGTCTTATACCCTTTATCCAAGTTCCATGATGTATCCGTCAGCATTCTTGCAGCCATAATCTAAATATCTGACTACATAACTTAGAGGAAAGAAGATTTATTTTCTTAAGGTTTCAGGCTCAGTCCATGTGAGACTGGGAACCACAGATCTCAGGGCATGGTGGGGGGACTTGGAAGGAGAGTACATGGGCTGTGCTCTTTACATCAGAGAGAGGGAAAAGGAGAGGGAGAGGGCACACATGCTCAGGGGGAGGAGGAACCATTTGTATAATCCCCAAGGCCACACCCCCAGGGACCACCTTCTCCAGCCACACTCTACCTGCCTACCAGGTACCACCCAGGTAAATCCATTACAATGGATTTATTCGCTTCTGGGATTATAATCCTCATGACTCAATTACATCAGCTCCAAACATTAATAAATGAGCTCTTTTTTTTTTTTGCGGTACTGGGGGTTGAACCCAGGGGCATTCTCCTCGGAGCTACGCCTCCAGCCCTATTTTTTATTCTTTATTTTTGAAACAGGGTCTCGCTAAGCTCTTTAGGAAACATTTTATATCTAACTATTACACATGAATATTAATATTTTATCATATTTGTTTAGTCATACGCCTCTTCTACATATATAAAGTTTATGTATGATGCTCCTTTGCCCCCTAAATGCTTTGGTAGGTACAGTCATGTGACACAATGATATTTTGGTCAATGATGGACTGCATTTCTCAGAACTAATAATCCCTGTTATTAAGCGATTCATGATGTGTTTCCTAAAATGCAAGGACATACTCTTCTATAACCACAATACAATGATTAAGTCAGGAAGGTAGTACAATTGTCTGTCATTAGGGAATCAGTTCCAGGATGCCCTGCACGTACCAAAATCCACAGATGTTCAAGCCCCTTATATAAAATGGCACAATATTTGCCTAGAACCTATGCACATATTTTATGATACTTTAAATCATCTCTAGATTACTTACAATGCCTGAGACAGTTGTAAATGCTTTGTAAATAGTTGTTAGGCTGTATTGTTTAGGGGATAATGACAAACAAAATAAGCCTGTACCTGTTCAATACAGATGGATTTTTTTTTTCGTGGTACCAGGGATTGAGCCCAGGGGCGTTCTGCCTCCGAGCTACACCCCTGGCCCTATTTTTTATACTTTATTTTGAAACCGGGTCTCACAAAGTTGCAGAGGGCCTCACTAAGTATATATAGAGAGAGACAGGGAGAGAGAAAGAGAGAGAACTGAGGCTGGCCGCGAACCCGGATCCTCCGGTCTCTGCCTCCCAAAGTACTGGGATTACAAGCGTGCGCCACCACGCCTGGCCAGATGGATTTTTTTTTTTTTTTTTTT